>PVHY01001237.1:130973-168511 GCA_004024945.1 Uropsilus gracilis
TTTTTTTTTTTTTTTTTTTTTTGAGACTAGGTCTCACTATTTTTGCCCGCGGAACTGCAGGCTCTCGTTGCCTGGGGTATCACAGACTCAAGCAATCCCCAGCCTCAGCTTCCCAGGTAGCTGGGATTACAGGCACGCGTCACCATACCCACCTATTTTTTTTTGGAACTAGGTCTCACTACGGGCCCCAGGCGGGACTCGAACCGCGATCCCTAGCCCCTGCCGCTTCATAGGCTGAAGCTTACAGGCACGAGCCACAGTGCCCGGCAGATTTGATTTTTTAAAATGTGTTTTGTGTTGCCTTGCTGCAAGGAAAAACTAACCGAAATAATGGCAAAATATTCATGGTACTACTTTCTTTCTGCTATTTAAAAAAATGACAGGATACACAGGGCATAGCCTGGTAGAGTTGACTGTTGGAGTGCTCAAATCATTGAGGAGGTGAAGCAAATAGGCAGTGCCTAGTTGATCACCTATGATTTGATCACTGCTGTAGAAAAGACAGGTAGAATGATCCATTTCACACTTAAGACTTTTTCCCCCTTGTATGTTACTTTAAAAACCATTTTTGCTTTAGTGTAGCTTTTAAAATACTGTTTCATAAACTAAAATAGTTGTCTGGAATTCCTTGAAGCCCATGGTTTGGCTTCAGCAGGCTTTAAACAAATACACTGTCAGAAATCAACGTGGATACATTTCTAGCAGTTAATGCCCTAGTCACAGTAGATACTTTGTAAAATCAATAGCCTGAAATATCAGAGGATTATGGTTGTATCAGATACCCCAAATGCCTAACATTGTTTTAATTACTCTAATAAAAGAAAGCTGGGTGGACTTAAAAAAAAAAAAAAAAAAGAAAACCTTGCCTATGAAGAATGTTCTGCTCAAGCCAAAGCAAATTTTTTACAAGTTCTTTTAGAAAATCTGGAAGTATTTAAGCATTTTCCTCTTCCTTATGAGACAATGCCTGTTACCCTGCCAGTACTCTGCTGTACAATATTCTCCTTTATGGTACTGGGTCTTCAAATATGTTGCGTTGGTGATAGGGTTCAGAGATGTGGGCTCTTTTCTTTATTGGCACAGAGAAGTGTATTTACTGTCCCAGTGGGTAGACAATGAAGAGCTCCAGTGAGGTTTTGTAGTTAAATTTGGAGTCATAATGGATCCAGCATTAGGAGAATACAATTTTATTCAGAAGATGGACAAAAGTCACTTTGCCAGAGTGGATATGTTTATATCATAGTGAAAAGTTTGATGATAGCAACAACAAAGAGCCGTGACAGAAGTTGGATTAGTCCAGTTGTTATTTACAGAGAGAATTTCCCCACAATGAAGCTATCCTTTTGGTCCTCATGGAAAGAAGTCCAAGATTTCCATAAATATGATTTGCATTCCTTAACCAGATTCAGAGCATGAAGGGTGGAGCTTTTGTTTGCCAGAATAGCTCAAAGCTTTGTGCCAGGTCATTAGAATAGGTGCCTTGGGATAGTGATGACTGAGCCACTGTACAGGTGGAATGAATAATGGGACATGTGAGGTGCAGGTGGATGACCATACTTTGACTTTATAGTGTCTGACTGAGGCTCAAGTTTGTCAAAATGTGCATCTCTGTGAGACACTGGCATACTTTCTGATTTTCACATGTTGATGTGATGTTCATATAGTAGATTTTGTTTTTTTGCAATGTAGCAGGGAGCCGTTAAGAGCTGGGACATTTTTCAGAAAGTAGAGCTGTTTTTATGTGAATATAGGCTTACAGGAAGGTTCTGGGAAAGAGGTGGGGTCAAAAGGAGGCAGATCCTTGTGGTCATCACTGATATGGTTGGTCCAGGTCAGGAGATGGTGGTAAGACTGGAAAACAGGTGTCACCAGGACTCTAGTGTATGAACCTGGCAGGCTGGAATGACCAAGAAACCCAGAACTCCCATAGGATTGTCCTGACAGAAAATCATTGCTTGGTAATTCCTTGGATGCCTTCCCTTGTACATTGGAGCTTTCATAAAATTACAAAGCTTAGGCATAGCCATGAATATTAACAATTAGTCTATCCATATAATCTTACTGATGAGAAAACTGAAGTTTAGAAGAGTAGTGATTTGCTTCCTATCTTGTATTGAGTTTGTGGTAGGTAAGGACTAAAGGTAAGGTCTTTTGCTTTCCAAGTCAGTGCTGTTTCTTGTCATCCACCCTGGCTTTTATGCCATCTCTCTTGAGCTTGGAGGTCTCCATTGTACCACTCCCTGTAGAGTCAGCTCAGCCTGCCATAGTAAAATACCACAGGTTGTGGCTTCAGGAACGAGATCTTCTTTTCTCACTGTTCCACAGACTGGACTTCTTAAATCAGGGTGCCCACACCAAATTCCTGATATGGACCTCTGCCTGTTTACTGAGAGCTGCCTTCCTCCTGCCCTTGTGTGACAGAGAGGGGAAAGGACTCTGATATCTTCTCTCCCTGTGATGTGGACCCCATCATGAGGGCCCCACATTTGTGACCTCATTGAGACCTCATCACCTCCCTAAAGCCTATCTCCTAATACCATCACATTAGGGGCCAGGGCATCATGTTGTGGGGGAAGGACACACAATAATTGAGTTCATAGCATTAGATGAATATGAAAGGATAGATAGATGTTTTCTGAGATATGTCTAGGGAGTTCCATATTCTGTGGTGTTTTGTGAGGGTGCCATTGATGTTTTGGGACAGAGAATGCAGAGGCTCCCCTCCTCTAGATTTGTGGTCTTGGTCCTCTGGTGCTAAGATGTGGCATATGACAAGAAGGATCTTGATGTCCCCAAAGTGAAATCCTCTGTTGCCTGTACATTGATACTAACTGCTTAAATTATCTAATTCAGTAGCGCCATGGTGTTTCCTTGAGCAGAACTAATATGAATTCGGTGTCATTAAAGTCATCTGGAGGATTTATTTTCTGGCCGTTGTTTTAGCCAGAGAACTTTATCAAAATCTGAGCACTTTTAGCAAAACCTTAATGTCTTCTTTGTCTTTTCTTATAATATCTTTGTCTAATTGAATTGTTTTCACACATCTCTGTGAGTTGAATTTGGGGCCTAGTTGTTTACTAAATAAACCAAGGCTTTTCATGGGGCCTGGAGGAGGGGCTGTGCTGTTGCTTGTTGTCTAGGGCATGGTCAATAGGTCTCCCATAGTAGTATCTGTCTTCTGGGGATTCCCTTAGTCCCCTTGAAAGTGTTTTGAAAATGGATATTTTCAGTAAATTTTTTTATAAAGGAGGAAATGAACAAAGGGAGGTTGGCAGGTTTGCATGTGTTCATGTAGGCGGCGGTCAGTAAATTCGGATTGGGATCTGTGTGGGTCCAGCTGCAGAAGTTAGAATCTTACCATTTACTCATTTCTGGGTCATTTTTAAACTACTTCTCACTGGGCACAGAGGAAATTGTGTGGAAAGTCAATTTCATATTCATAAAGTGCTAACTATGTAGGATGTGTTAACTATCCTGGGTGTTTGCTGGGTTGGGACATTTGTGTGGGAGAGAGAAGTGTGGCCAATGGGACTTCAGTAATTACCCAATGTCATATTTTGGTCTTCTGATTGTGTTACTGATCATGTTTACCTTCAATATCATTTCTTTCCTTTTTTCCTATTAATGATACACTCTTATCTCATTACTTAAAAAACAAACAACTTTTGAGCGTAAGTACCAGCAAGCTATGCTTTTGTAAAAACCATTTAATCTTTTCCTTCTCTGCCTCCTCTTCCTCCTAATCAGTATTACTGTATTTTTCATTTCTCCAAAGATGCCAAATATTTAATGAAAGTAATTAAAGGTCATTTTAGTTACTCTGAAAAGCAGAACTGTGATGCTTCCTTTTTCCTGTCTCCTGGTTAATTTTGATACCCAGCTACCATTCTGATTTCAACTTTGGAGCGCTTTCAATGATTTAACCCATTCTTACACTCTCCCATCTGCTTATCCTCTTTCCTGTCTTGTCTTTCTCTGTCCTTCCCTCACTCCCGCCCCCTGCCCCTTTTGGTCCTCTCCATGTTGGTGGTGGTCTCAGTGTTTCCAAAAGCTGCTCCATCTTTTCAGAATCTTTCCCCAGTACAACTATTGAATCATTGCCTTGTTTCGGCACTTGTGTAAACACAGCCCTGCATACTTTTGCAAGAGTTGCATGAATCAACCTTCTATCTTCTTTCATGTTTTACTTCAGTGCAATCCCTAGGAGCATTTTCAAAATCTGTATTACTTGAATATTTTAATCTTTATTTGTTCTTTGGCTCTGGTGCTTTTTTATCTTTGAGAAAATGTTTCTTATTAAAGCTCAAATTCACGTTTAATACTATAATGGTGACATGGTGAAATAAAGTGGGTTTTATATATGTGATAGAGGTGATTCATAATAGTCTTTCAGTATTATCTGTGTTTAGTGTGAGACTGAATAGTAGGCCTTTGCTGCTATGGTGGCCATCTTCATGAAGTGACCCTCTTACTAAAGAGACATCCAAATTCTCCCAAACGAATGTGTCCCCAAAGCCTAGTGAATGAGCAGTGCTTAGATTTTGGTTATAGGTTTTACCCCTACAGCACACTGGGGTGAATGGGACCTGGAAGGCAACTTGTACTTTTCTTTTGAAATGCTGTGTCCTTGCGCAGAACTTATCCCAGAAGATCACCTTTGGCTGTTTACATGAGGGGCCGAAGGAGTTAGGAGTTCCCCACTGAGAACTGTATCATTTAACCTCACCATGCCCTTTAATATCAGAATCATGGCCCAACTGTCCCTTTACTAGCCCAGAGAGACTGGAAGAGCTTCTAAACATCTCACAGCTCCAAAAAAAGAGGGCTGGGACTTTAATCAAGGTCTGTTGATTCCAGCTCAGTGCTTTTTTATGTTCCTTACTGCCAGATTGTTCGTCCCTAGAAATTATAATTGAGAGTACTATAGGTATTGGTAATTTTAAGTATGTAATTGAAATCTTTGGAAACACTTTCCAATATCATAACCTCTTCAAGTTGTTCATCTCTAAAACAACTCCAGTGGAAACTCATTGAAAGATATTGCTTTGGTTGCAGCATATTAAACCATAAAGCCTGCTCATATCTTTGTGGAGAGATCTGACAACTGAGAATCACAGCTAAGTTTTGAGTATCAAAGTCCATGGCATTACTTCAACACTAAGGTTGAGGCCTGCAAAAGGAGTTCTCAGTCAGATCAGAATTTAGAAAAGTACATTATCTTCCATTCTGCTAATTTATACCTACTTTCAAATGTTAAGGTTTTGACAAGCTTCCTGCTAATAGCTTTGTATTGTAGAAGTTCTGATGCAGCTACTTGTGGAGTCATTGCAATGCTTCTCGAATAGTCAACCTTTCGAGGCACAGTACACATAGGAGCATGGGAAGGACATTTTCATGCACTGCATTTTCTTTTTTTTTTTAAATAAATATTTTATTATATAGATAATTATTTCACATCTTTGTAATCCTGGGCTCTCACCTCCCTGATCGTTCCCTTCCTCTCCCGTAAAACAGTAATAAGAATAGTAATATGAACACCAAAGTTGTAAACTTCAGTTTGTTTTTTAGCTTGTTTTGACTTTTCCTCCTGGTCTTTTGTTTACTTTTCCTATGTCATATATATTAGTGAATCCATTTGGATTCTTTCTTTTTCTTTCTGACTTGATTCTGCTAATATGATTTTTTCTAGGTAGATCCATGTTATAATAAAATCATCAAATTTGTCATTTTTAATTGATGAATAATATTCCATTGCATATATATACCACATCTTTTTCATCCATTCATCTGTTTTGGGACATTGGGGGTTGCTTTCATGTCCTTGCAATTATAAATAATGCTCTCCAAAACATCTGAGTGCAAGTGTCCTTTGTACCCACTTTGAGGTCTCCTTTGGGTAGATTCCCAAAAGAGTGGTTTCTGGGTTGATTGGTAGTTCCATTTTCATTAGACTGAAGGTCTTCCACACTACTTTCCATAGTGGTTGGACCAGTTTACATTCCCACCAGCAGTGTAAGAGGGTTCCTTTCTCTCTACATCACCACCAGCACTTGTTGTTGCCCATTTTTTTTTATATGGGCCATTTGCTGGTGTGAGGCAGTATCTCATTGTGGTTTTGATTTGCATTTTCTGTTTGCTATTGACATTGAGCAATTTTTCATGTGCCTGTTGGCCATTTGTATTTCTTCTTTGGAGAAGTGTCTTTTTAGTTCCTCTCCCCATTTTTTTTGACTGGGTTTCTTGCTTTGTTTTTGCTAAGTTGTGTGAGTTCTTTATGGATCTTTGTCATCAATCCCTTATTACTTTTGTGGTGGGCAAAAATTTTCTCCCACTCAGTTGGATTTCTTCTTGTTTTGTCTGGTGTCTCTCTTGCTGTACAGATGCTTTTTAGTTTGATGTAGTCCCAGCTGTTTATGTTTTCCTTCTTTTTTTTTTTGCTGGCTATCGATGTATCAAGATGTATAGATGTAAAGAAATGGATTTACAAATTGTAACTCATGTAGGGTTTTGCCCAAGTTTTCCTCTATGTATTTTGTGGTTTCAGGTCTTACATCCAAGTCTTTTATTCATTTGAGGTGGTTTTTGTACATGGTGTTAGGGAGGTGTCTTGGTTCATTTTTTGGCATGTCTTGATCCAGTTTTCCCAGTACCATTTATTGAAGAGGCTGTCCTTATTCCATTGTTAAGTTTTTCACTCCCTTGTCAAAGATAAAATGACTGTATATGTGTGGTTTTATTTCAGGACACTCAATTCTGTTCAATTGGTTGGATTGTCTGTTCTCGTACCAGTATCATGCTGTTTTGATTACTGTTGCTTTGTAGTATAATTTGAAGTTTGGCATGGTAATACTTCCATTTTCTCCCCTTTTTTGGGTCAGGGTGTTTCTTCATATTCGAGGTCTTTTGTTATTCTATGTGAATTTCAGTAATTTTTTTCTATCTCTTTAAAAATGTCAATTTTTATTGAACTGCATTGAGTTTGTAGATTGCTTTTGGTAGGATGGCCATTTTTATGATGTTATTTCTTCTGATCCGTGAGCAGGGAATGTTTTTCCATTTCCTTATGTCTTCTTCTATCTCTTTCTGCAGTGTCTTTAAAGTTTTCTTTGTAACATTCTTTCAGGTGTTTTGTTAGGTTTCTTCCCAGGTATTTTATTTTTTTGGTGTGATGGTAAGTAGGATGGTTTTTAAAATTTCTTCTTCTGCTTGACTTTTGGTGTAAAGGAAAGCTACTGACTTCTGTGTGCTGATTTCGTATCTGGCGACCTTACTGAACTGGTTTATTGTTTCAAGAAGTTTTTCTGTAGGGTTTTGGGGGTTCTCTGCGTAAAGAATTATGTCGTCTGCATATAATGATAGCTTCAATTTGTCTTTTCTTATTTTTATTCCTTTTATGTCTTTCTCTTGCCTTATTGCCCTAGCTAGTACTTCTAATACATTGTTAAAAAGTAGTTGAGAGAGTGAGCATCCTTGCCTAGTTCCATATCTTAATTGAAATGATTTTAGTTTTTCTCCATTTAAAATGACATTTGCTGTAGGTTTGTCATAGATGGCTTTTATTATGTTGAGGTATGTTCCTTTTATCCCCAATTCTTCAAGGGCTTTTATCATGATTGTTGGACTTTATTGAATGCTTTTTCTGCATTCATTGATATGATCATGTGGTTTTGGTTTTCTCCTTGTTGATGTGGTGGTTTATGTTAATTGATTTCCGGATGTTGAACTATCCCTGTGCCCCTGAAATAAACCCCACTTAGTCATGATGAATAATGCTTTTTATGCATCATTGGATTCGATTTGCCAGGATTTTGCTTAAGATTTTTGCATCCATGTTCATTAGGGAAATTGGTCTATAGTTTTCTTTCTTGGTCATGAACCATATTTTCTATGAGTCATGGCCCATATACGCACCAGGACTGCAAGCAGTTCTCTTTATTTTTCTCTTTGCTCTTTAGTTTGTGTCAGTCCTGAAGGAGGAGGACTAGACAGGGAGCATCTTTGGAAATGTTGATATGAAGGAAGAGTAAGATCACAGTGATTGTTAGGAATGTATCTGCCTAGTCATGGTCCTGATTTAGACGTAAGAACAACAGAAGAACTTGAGGTTAGCTGAAGTGTCTGCTCACTTTCCTTCCCAAAGTCAAGCCGTACAACCTGTTAATATATACAGATTGAACTACTCTTGACTTGGTAGGAACCACAAATGTCATTCGCTTGGTATACTGGATATGGCAGAGATGGTCCTTTTCCTCTTTCCACTTAAGATGCCAGCATCTCTTCCATTGTTGAGGAATAGTAATTGCTGAAGAAGGTACATGCTTAGTGAGTTGAAAACTCTCTCCTTATGATATTTCACCTTCAGTTCAGACAGTACTTCCATCATGCAAATGACTAAAAGCAGCAAGACTGTTTGGCATTCCTACCCATAGTCTTTCTGTCTCTTCTTTTTTTTTTTACTGTCTCTGTTTTTTCATTGCACATAGTTACCTGTACTGTCATGCTTCTGTTTGCTGAATCTTGGTGGTCATACATTTGTTGGTCTTAGCGGGGACAAGTGGATTCCAGGAACCCCTAATCTGTAGCCTGAGGTTGTATGAACTTCCTGAGGAGCCATAGCACATTGTGTGCTTGATGGGATAGAATTTTCTTCCTGTCTGGAAATTGCTACCTACTGGGTTATATATTCGGCACATTTTTCTTGATAGATTTTATGTAGCGTAGGTCTTGAAATAAGACAAATTTTCTCTGATATGTGGTGAATGATGAATGTCGGAGAACTTGCGTTTGTGTTTTTAAGTAAAAATCACCTCTGTCTGCACATAACCATACATTTCGCCTGTCTGTAATCATGTGATTATGTCCCATGGAGGATCACAGTCTACCAGTCTGAGAGAAGGACATTCCTTGCTCATCCTGGGAATGCTAATCTCATTCTACTCTGTGTCTCTCCTGTATGACCTTATGGTGAAAGGGGAGGAGACTCTTCTGCTTCTTTCTTTCTTTCTTTCTTTCTTTCTTTCTTTCTTTCTTTCTTTCTTTCTTTCTTTCTTTCTTTCTTTCTTTCTTTCTTTCTTTCTTTCTTTCTTTCTTTCTTTCTTTCTTTCTTTCTAATTAATATATATATATATTATATATATTTCATATCTTTGTCCCTGACCGTTCCCTACCATGTCCCCTCAAACCCTCCAGTTATGTACTTTAGTTTGGTTCTTAGCTTGTTTTGACTTTTCCTCTTGGCCTTTTGCTTGTTTGTCCTATATCCCATATATTAGTTGAAACCATTTGGTTTCAGTCTTTTTCTGACTTGTTTCTGCTAATTTCTTCTGGGTACATCTGTGTCATCATAAATTCATTAAATTTGTCATTTTTAATTAATGAGTAATATTCCTTTGCTTTAGGGACTTCCTGCTCCAGGTCAGACCTAGTTGTGACAGGAGTCTCTCCTGTGAGAGCCTTGGATGTATGGCCACAGCGAACCCTTTGGTGTAGTTTCTGGCTGTGCTGGAGCTTTATCGTAGTTAAAAGCAAATGGGGCAGAGCAAAGCCTTGTGATGAGCCTGCCTCCATCTCTGTAGGCTGTTCTCACACTGTGCAGATCCAGCTTGTGAGGAGCACATGGTGTTGTGGTACCACCTATGCTGCCATTTATTTAATCGATTTGGAGGGCTTTTGCTGCTCTTGGCTGCAGACCTGCAAAAACAAAACCATGGGATAAAGCAGCCTGAATCCTGTAATGAAAACCTTTTACCTTTTTGGAGGCCTGGTAGGAGACATAATTTATTTTTGCTTTACCAAATAAAACATTCTAGGAACCCAAGGTGAAAATTGGATTTTAACTGCTACTAAAATTTTGAGCATATAAAATCAGCAATTATTGAGAGTTTTGCATAACAGTCTGGAACAAGAGTGATGGACAGAGAGGATGGGCTTGGGTGTTTCCCATAAATCTGATAAAATTGGAAGTAAAAATAGTGGAGACCTCTGTGAACTTAACATAGTCATTTCTATTCCATTCTTACACCCAGAGCACAGTTCCCTCCTACTTCATCCAGGCTTCCTAGTTCAGATTTAAGCTGGAGGAGTCCGGAAACTCCCTGAATCCCTCTAGGATATGCCATTTTTTCCTCAAATTCTCCTTTGTTCTAGTCTTCACTGTCCTCATGCTCCTTCATCCTTCTGGCTGCCCTCCCTTCTCTCATCATACACTGATTTTGGAGCACACACAACATCCTGTTCAAATCATTAAAAACCATCAAGCCCTAAGAACTTCAAAGCTATGATGTAACTGAAACTTCATTAACTGCGCCCGGCCACCTCTGGTTCTGTTTTACAATCTGGACATGTAGTCACAGAGAGCTCCCTGCAGAAGTGAAATGACACTCTGTCCCCAAAGGCCTGCTAGGTGTCTGCTATCTGCTGCCGTCCTCAGGGCCTTTGCCTGCCTGGACTTTGTGTCACTTCCCTGGTTCAACAGCCAGGGTGTCTGTGATCTCCTTTGGTTTCCTCAGAACTTGCCTCGCAGAGAGCTTTCTCACTTAACATTTGCTGGGTGTTTGCATTGAGTGCTGTGTGTTGGTATAAGAAGATAAATTGGATCCATATGCCTTTAATTTAACGCCATGACAGAGCTATTGGAGCTGTGCAGAAAGTGCTGTGGAGTAAAGAGAAAGGAGGAGAGAGGAGACTTCTCCCCGGGAGAGACTTTCAACACAGGATGAAGAAAGTCTGAATAAAGGGAAAAGGAAGGGCATTGCAGAGAGAAGAAACAGCTTCTGGAAAAGAGAATATTCAGAAAACAGGAGCTCATGGGTGTGCTCAGAGGGTAGAGGTCACAAGGTGCAGAGTTCCACAGATAAAGAGAAGTGGGCAGGACATTCTGTAGCATGCTGGGGGGATTTGCAGCTTTAACCAGTAGAGAGAGGCTGACTGTTTTGATCAGTATAGTGATGCAGTCAGATTTGTCTTTGGAAAGATGACACCGAAACTGCTTAGAGGATTTTATAGATATTGAGAGACCCTTCGGAGGTGGGGTCTGGGCTTGGCTCACACAGCATGCCTGGGGCTCAGGATTAGTACATAGCGTAGGATCCGTTGTCCAGACCCTCTGACCCCACTGAGTTAGTCTGACTTTGGTCCCTGCCTCTCAGCCTCCCCTGACTCCTGTGCCTGACCAGGGGAGTGAGATATATTTTGATGTTTGACAGCTGGGGTCCTTCCAGTCACCTCTGAGCCCCATTCCTTAGCCTGTTGGTCTCTCTCACTCACTCTGCCCATGCTGTCCTGCCTGTTGACCTCTCTGGTTAGGACACTTGGTTGCCTGGAGACCTGTCTGCCCCAGCCAGTCAGGCTCAGCCAGGGGTCAATTACTTTCCTGTCCTGCTCAAACCAAAGCTTCATGTGGATGGGACCTGTGCCACGTTATCCAGGTTGACATGGGCCACATATTTAGAGTCCTCTCACCTGATAACCCAGAGCAGAGGTTTAAACAGATGGTTTGAATGAAAATTTAAAAGCTTAGTTTTAACTTTTAAGTTTTGAGGTCCTTCCCAAGGGAGAAAAAATGACATTGGAAATTCATGTTTCATACAGCACTGTGAACAGTGACAGATTTTCTTAAGACTTTAAAAATTGCTACGGAGCCCTTGGAAATAGTCTTGTTCATCTCGATGCCATGTTGATTCTGCTCTGGGGTTAAAGCCTGAGTCCTCCCCCAAGTGTGTCAGTAACCAAGGAACTGTTTTATAATGTGGCTGTGAAGCACAGCAGTGCTCTCGAGCAGAGCATCCTGCACTCAATTAACCTTCATATTTCACACCTCATCATTGCAGTGTGGCAAAGCGCTCCCTGGCCTTTCAAAGCAGGAGGACTGCTGTGGAACCGTGGGTACCTCCTGGGGCTTTAACAAATGCCAGAAATGCCCCAAGAAGCCGTGTAAGTGATGTTTCATCATTCCTTTGCAGGTTAATGTAGCATGTTTCCTTAGCATTGCCGTTTGCATGATGAGACATTAGCGTTCCGAAGAACTCTTTCTGAATTCTAGAATATCTCACTGTGTTTGCCTTGCCAGAACTGGGCAGGCTCATAAAAGTTGTCATATCTCTTCTGGTTTTCAATAAGCACAGTTATCAATTACCTTCTCCTGTTGGATTATTTATTTACAAAGTTGCTAACTTTGTAGTGCACTAAATAAGCTCTTAAGAGTATGATGCACTAGTACAGTCTCTTAGGTGAAGAGAAATAAAGACACATTTGAAAATAATTACTTCTTTCAAGCCCTATTAAAAAAGCAATGCAGTTATTTCCTAGGTTAATGTGTCTAAATGACATTTTCACTATAACCACAGCTTCTTTTTAAGTTTTGTTAATACCACACATTTTCAACTTTTACTAAAAGCTCAGATGCTGAAATGTGAAGATTTATAGCCACTAAGATGCACTACTTTGCCTCTTTCTCTTCCAAATCTTTATACAATTTCAGTGTTAAAGGTATGACCTCTACTGATAACCATATGCTTTGATTAGACCATAAAATCTGCTTTTCAAAACCTGTTGAGTTGAATAAATCCAGATTGGCATCTTTCTGCTCCTTTATTCCCAGTTACAGTTTGCGTTTTAGTTTTTTAATGTACTATTCATTCTAGATAACTAATTTCTAGGGAAGATATTTATAAAGACAGAGGAAATTTAGAGTTTATTTTAATTTAGTTATCATATTAGGCAAAGGATAGTTTTCTCAGTCATCTTCCTTTGCTGTGTAGCCCTGAAGGATTTTATAGGTTTTTTTTTTTTTAAATAATCTCTACCCCAAGGAATTTCTCATCTGCTTCAGATGATTAACTTTTATTCTCCATAAACATCTGATGATTTGATTGATATTCTTAGCTGTCTTTGAAACCTCTGTTCAGTCTAAAAGCTGCCCCTTTTACTCACTGCTCCACATATCTTCCTGGTGTACTGAATTTTCTTTCACATCATAACAGTTTGTAACAGTTGTCTTTCACTTGGGCCTCCTTGTTTCTGAAACTTACATACTCTCTAACTACTTTCATACCTGGTTAATTTCATTTATTTTTGTTGCTATTCTATCCACTTCTAGAGAACCAATTTGTGGAAACACCCACTAAAATTTATGATAAATAATTCTTCATTTAGGGAGGAAAAAGTCACTTAAACAAACATAGTGAGTTCAAGAGAATGTCCCTGGTAGACTTTCTATGCTGACTTGGGTAAGATTGGCAGTGCACATTTCTAGCAAATGGATTGATTGTAATGGTTCCTTCTCTCCGGATGACAGATTTGCTTAAATGATGACACATGTTGTGAGAACATGACCAAAGGGTTATCTTGGAGATATTTGTTGTGTGACTTAGAGAATAGGGATTTTGGAGTTAGGTAACTCCTGACTCTCCTGTTTGCTGTTGAGTCTTTGGGATCATGAAACAAAGATTGTCTATACTGTTGGGAAAGCATGACTTGCTGTTTATTTTTTAACTACCTCCCTTGATTTCACCCTGCATGTTTGTAGGAATATGGTAGGGGGTGTATGTTTCCCACCGTTAGACTTGAGGACAGGAGAAACTCTGTTCTTCTGTTAAAGAAAAGTCTGGTTTTACAGTTCTGTTTCATGTCTTCATGTTTCTCCAAAACTTTTTCCATCCTACCCCTTACTTTTCTTTCCCCCTTTTCTCTGTATCTTTTTTCTTTAGCTCTGTTCTATTTTCCGAATCCTGAAGTAGCAAGGGAGTGTGGGGGAGGCAGGAATCATAGTTCTTTTTTAAAGTCCCGAACTTCCATTTCTGACCTTCATTTTTATCTAGAATTGCATCATCTGGGGGAAAATTCATTGCTTTATATGGTGTTGTTAGTCTGCCATTTCAGTGCTGTTGATTTAAGTAGAATGTGAAAATACAAAGCTGCTTTTGCTTTTAAATAAATACTGATGAAAATTCATGTGTTGACTCATTAAATACGTGAAATTGAAGCGATTGATTTCACTTCAGGGAAAGCAGTATGGATTATGAATGAAATAAACTTTTAACGTTCTGACAGTAACTCTGCCTGTGCCATCTGTAGTGACACAAAGTCGAGACACACACTTAGGGTCATTCATACTCTTCCTGGGTCATTGTAGCACTTTCCTTGGTACTTACGCTCTAAATCATTTTGGAAGGGTACTACTTGACTTGGGTTTATAGGCTCTGGTTTTATGTTCCATCTCTCTCTTTTGCTCAGAATAATTCAAACTTTAATTTTCAAATGGCTTTTATTTAACACTTGAAGTTTTTGTTTAACTATATACAAAAAAAGACCTTTCAATGTTGATCATTTTTTTACTGTGAAACTGTCAGTTTAAATCTGCAAGTGATTTCATTCGTTTGTAATCCATTAGAAATATGCTTAGCATGAACAAACCACTTGTCTTTTAGAAGCTTTTAGGAGGAAATGAGCATCCGATTCACAACTGAGAAGGACTGTAGGAGCCCATCTGGCTTGACTCCCTGTATTGGGGGAAATGACTCCTGAAACTTTGGACCAAGACAGTACCTCTTTGGCCTCTGAGCAATTGGTAACCTGTGAATCCCTGTCTCTGCTGGGCTCCTGCTTCAGTGTCTGTGCTTCATGGGAAGGACTAGATAGGAGACCAAGGGGCTGAATGGCGCAGCTCCCGTGCCAGCGTTGGTCCTAACTCACTGTTTGCAGACTTCACATTGGAATCATTTTTGAGGCATTCTTAAAAATCTGAGGAGGTAGGGGAACATGGCAAAGAGGGGATGTGCAGGAGGAGGAGAGGACCACCGCTCGTAAATATTCACTGTGCTGAGAAAAAAGGGCCAGTGTTAGGGAACAAAATTATAAAAAAGAAAATTTCCTTTCTGGATTTAGTTTTCCTTTTTTGTTTCTTATGCAGGTCTTTTTAACGATCTAACTGCCGCTATTTTACTTATATCCTATTTTGACTTCGTATTGTTCATTATCTTCTCAGTGAGTGCCTTTTTAACTGCACAAGATAACAGTGGCATCTATTTAGTGAGGGCTTGCCTTTGTCAAGCACCATGGCAGTGGATTCTGTGTGAATTGTCTCTAAACTGTCATACTGCCACCATGCTCAGTGGATATGAATACTACCAGAGCTGCCCCTGGAAACCTGGGTAGCTATTGATAGACAGGATTTGAAGAGCTGTTCAAATCCTGAAGGTTGCAGAGCTATTGATACACAGGATTTGAAGCTAGACTGCCTGGTCCCCAAACTTAGGTTGTATCTGCTCTGTCTGCTATAACAAGAAGTCTCTTGGCTCTCTTTTTGGAGTGTCAGTATCTGAGTGAAAAGAGCTTTGTTGATAAAAAGGTGATTAAACACCTGTCTTGAGTGGTTTCTGCATGATGTAAATAGCCATTTCTTTATCTGATTCCCACTTACCACTGCCTATTCTTCCCAGGTGCCTGAGTAGGATGCCTGAGCTGATGCTTAGATGAGCATATAAGTTATTCAGTACCACATATGATAGTGTCATTTGAGGGTAAAGTGAACTTGACTGGAGCAAAGGTCATCAGCCAGAAACTGTCCCAGGCAGAACAGCATATTCAGTTCCCCTACCCCATGATAGGAAAATGCAAGTGCTTTTAGCAACTTATTGGGAAGAAATAGATCCTCTGTGATAAAAATAATTCAAAAAAATATATAGTAGTCTTATGATTCATTCAATTAATACAAAGATTTGCTGACAACTTATTGAAACTGTTATCTGTTGCAGAATAATAATAATTATACTGAAAAGGCTAATGTGAAAAAAATTGTTCTACATTGAATTGGGTCTTTGGAAATTAATAAGTTAGTCCACTAATGCCTTCATTGTTGACTTTGGTGATAGCTTATAGTATTTTAGGAATTGAAGACTATAAAAACTTAAGTGTAATAAGCAATTGTTTCTTTCATTACAGCTTATCATGGATATAATCAAATGATGGAATGTCTACAAGGTTTCAAGCGGGTTAACAACACTTTTTGTCAAGGTAAGGTAAACTGAACTCATTGGTATGAACACAGCCATTTTTGGCTCTCTAGAAGCCTGTGTTTTCTTGCACATTTATTAGTTTAACAGGTGAGAGTCTCAGAGTGAACCACCACCTGTTCACTTTATTTAGGTGACATGACAGAAGTTTCATGTGACTGTGAATTGCTTCACAAACATTTAAACTCTGTGGAACTTTCTTCCTTATGCTACAGTAAAATCCACAGGTGATGTAATATATTGCAGAGTACCATGCTGGTTACCTTCTCATCAGGCACAGGTGCATGTGTGTGTACACATGAGCATACATATGTATTTGTCAGTCCTGCTGCTTCACTGACCCATGATTGGGCAGCAGACTTCCTTTTCTGTCACCACAGAATATTGTTTAGTGCCTCAAAGTATCTAGGTATTAAATACTGGAGCATACCTTTATAAGGGAATAGAAAAAGTTGCTGAGATAAAGGTTACATGCTAAGTGCTTTTGTTTTACTCAGTTTATTTTGCTAGAAGGTGTGCAAGCAATGGGAATCTGAAATCATTTATTCCATTTTATACAAGAGGACAGTCAGACCCAGAGAGGTTAAGTGATATTTTAGTGGTTAACAGAGCTGAATTTGTAATTCAAATCAATCAATGCTAGTTCCATACCCACATATGATAAAAATTTTTTTGTTTGATTTATTTTGTGGGGTATCAATCACTGCCTTTAACTTCTCATTACACATCTAGGACATTGTAGGTAATACATGAAAATAAAGAGAGAAAGTACCTCCAAGAATCTTGTTAATCTGAAGCCCTTCTCAGTAACACAGCATATTCTTCTCACTTGTGATCTGGGGCACTACATTCCTGGCTAGTATGTGTCTATAAAACAAAATAGATTAAGATAATGATACAAGATACAGATTCATTTCCTTTAAAATGGTTTCTGTCTTAGGAATATCTCAGATACCTGAGAATTTTCTTAAGTAAAATGTTCCCTAGTGCATCTATGAAGCTTTTATGATATGTTAGGCCTTTGCTGACTGAAAGACTATTTCAAAATGCACATAGTGTGGCATGTCTTTAAAAGATTTTGCCCTACAATAGTATCAACCATCATGTGTGGAAGAATGTTGGAAAGAATTTGTTGCTCAAGGAGATTGCAGCCAAGACACTTTTGTAAAACACCTGCTAAGCTTAATACCATGGGAATAATGGACTTATGCCATTATTTAGCAATCAGAACTGAAGCTATCATTAAAAAACTATATTAAATGGGTGGAAGATTTAATAAATTTAATGAAAGAATGGCTAAATGAATTAAATGAATGACTAAATGTATATTCTGCAGTACAAAGTGTGTTGATGTTTCAGTTTTGGGTAAAATTTTGTAAAATAAATTCTAACCCACCCTCAGAATGCTTTAGGAGAAGCAGAATGAGTAGGGCATTGGAAATAAGAACTTTACACTCAGCACATCAACCTGTTCTTGAGGTATGACTGTTCACTGTTCATTGTCTTTTGGCTGCAAATCATTCATGCATGTGACACCTGTACACACTCTTTGAGTAGAGACTGGAGAAGTGCAGACTGAAGACAAACGAAAGTGGCTTCCTTATAAACACATCTTCAAATGTTTGTAAACGTGTCTTTAAATGTCTGGTTAACTGTCACGCCAAACAAGGCTTGGCTTTGTTTCAAAAGCCAACATGAACAGAATGGGCATACAAAGAGGCATGTTTACAGCAACTCTAAGCAGGTCTTTTCTATGAAAACTGTAGTGAAGCACCTGTGGAAGTCATGTACTTCTTGCATAATGAGTTAATCTGGAAAATGCTTACCTGGCCAGCGATGCCCCATGTTCTTCTGTCCGGAGCAGTGCACTGGATCACATGCATCTGTAGGGGCATTCCAGTTCCCTGATGCTGTCTTCACTCTGTCCCTGGAGATAGAGCTGGCACCAGGTGACATTTTGACTTGGCACCTGTGTTTTAGCCTCTGTACACCTAGTTTCCTGAAGTGTCTCTGTGATCAGGTGGATCTACCTGCTCTATTAAACTACAGACAAAGAAGTATCTTTATCTTTCAACTTTCTAATCCTGGCTGGTTGTTGGTCAGACATTTTCTCTGGAATGTTAAATGCTTCTAATTTCTCTGAAGGATGACTGATGTAGACTAGACATGTTTTTTCTGGGTGGGATGCAATGTGGACTTTATTAATCCCAATTAGAAACTGAGAAACAGGCTAATATATCCAAGGAGACATAGATGATAACACAGCCACTTGGGTTAACCTTGCAATTATTTCTGTATGTGCAGCTCGCATCTTTATCATTATGCATGCATGTGAACACACACACACATACACTCGCTTTCTCTCAAGTCTGACTGATGTAGAGAGTAGCTAATTTAAATAGAAGTAAGGCCAGTGTGTTGTGATAGCTATAAAAAAAATCAAAGTAGCTACTATTAATTTGATTTTGTTTAATAAGCAAAATGGTTCATTTCTTCTAATGGTTGCATCAAAGTTCTATAGTTTGTTTTCTAAAGATTCTACATTAGAAGCAGAAGTTTGTAAGAAATTACTCTCTCATTGAGCAAAGTAGACTGGGGAATATTTTTAATATTTGCTTGAGTTTTTAAAAGTTTTAGCAGGTTTTGTTCTTACCAAGTGTGTCAGATGGTCCCAACCCAGTCAGTTTACTCATGGTCAGTAACACCTAATCCTGGCTTGCCTTTGTCTCCAGAGGATATTTGCAAACACGGTGTTACATTTTTTGGCTTGAATTCTGGAATGAAGTATCACAGAAAATCCTATTTCATGGTGCCTCAGGAAGGCACCACTAAATTACACTACAGAGAAGATTGACTCACAAAATGATTTCATTCAGCATCATCTATTAAAATTGCTTTTGAGAGGACTTAATTTCAGCTCCTTTGTGATATTACTGGTCAGCAAAATTAAATAGGACATCTCACATTACATGAACACACTCAGTTTTCCTAGAGCCTTAAAGCTTTTTGATTTTGTTATCCTGAAACTTTTTTAAAAAAATCCCAGCAAGCATCTAGTTACTTGTACATTCCACATTGTTCTTACAGTTTAATGTCTTCTCAGTTTACTAAGTGAATTTAAAATTAAAGTGATTAATAACTAGAATGACCTTATTTCCTTCAACGAAATGAACGGACATCCTGACTTAACTTTTCGTAATGTGTGCACAGTAACAAAGAACCAACTGTGCACAAGTTAATTTGAGGAGCTTTCAAATAATTGCTCTCAAAGTTAGGTTTTTCCCTCCTTTCTAAGCAGTGCCGCAATTATCTTTTCAAAGGAATGATTTATTGCATACACACACATGGAGCGATAAAACCTGCCTCACCACCCTCAACATTATGGAATCATTATAATTTGCTTCATTTATCAAAACAAACAGTACAATTTGTTGGTGGATCTAGAACTGCATTTGTTATTTGTCAGTTGATTGTTATACTAGAAGTTTGATGTAGAAATAGAATTATGTATGTAGAAATAGAATTAAATATCACTTCAACTTTCTTCCTGTTTTACTCTAAGACTCAGCTCTTTCCATATTTGATTGATCTCACTTGCCTGCAACTTTGCCATTAGATAAATGAATTCTTAAATTAGGTCTAAATTTAAGTTCTAAACATAGAGTTTGTCACTGAAAGTCTTTTGTGACCTATCTATTTGTGAAGTCTTTTATGAATAGCAAATAATCTCTTCTGATATACTATAAGAGTTAAAAAATAAAAATAAGATGAAATAAAAGTTTACCCTTTTACCACTTACAATTAAAAGACCAACTTAGTATTAGTTTCTATTTTTTGAATCTGTGTCCAAGTGCTGTACCAAAATACATGCCAAAAATCTTAGTTAGTGTCTACAGAGTCTGGTGTTTGCATATTCCTTTTTCATAGATAATCTTGAAAACTTTGAAAAATACTCAGTTCTCCACCATGTGAATTGACATTCCTGAGCCACAAACTGAAACTGTGTGTGATTGGTGATTCGAACATGCTGTGCCTTTGCAATTAAGCCAACTTGAATCAGCAGGATGCAGTGGGCTTTTTTCACTCTCTCAACGAGTTGAATTTGACCTGACTCCAGATGAGCCTGTTAAAGAATAGGAGAAAGAGCTGCTCCATAGCTTACTTCCAGCGTCATTTCATTACACTAGTCGTTCAGCTTTTATTATTTGTTTAAAAAAATTAATTTACGAAACAGATACCTTAGGATGCTCATTACTGAAACTCTCACAGAAGAACTCCTTTTAGGTAGAAAGCACCCCAAAGTGCATCTGAAAATGAATTTTACCTGAACCAAAGAAAAGATAATTGTACACTTTTTTTAGGGGGGTGGGGGGAGCCTCATTTTGTCAGAAAATGAGGCTCACCAGTCTTGAATAACACCCTATATGAGTAAGTCATTCATAGAACTTTGGTTATAAAGGTTACTATTCTTCAGAAGATCACTGTTCTCAAATGTAATTAAAAAATTAGAGCAGCACAGTAGTAAGTGCTGTTAGAAAGGAACCAAACAGTATGAAATTTCAGAGGAAAGTTTTCCTTGCATTAGAAAATTATAGTGTTTAAAAAGCATTTTCCTTAACAAAATCACATTGCCTTTCCTATTTCTAAAATATAACAACTCAAACCTATTATTTATTTCCATAGTATTTTCAAAGCAACTTTATTCACATAATTCAAAATGAGGGAATAATGTAATAAAAAACTTCATCTTCTACCAGAATTAGTATATTTTGTTGTATTTCCTGACAAGTATATCTGTATATAGAAATTTGAAATTTTATTTTATAAATGGCTGTGATAACTTATTTTTACTTAAATTATAGTGGTCACATGCCAGTGTTTAATAAATAACTTATAATTTTTTTAAAAGACTGAATTTTTGCATGTGACTTTTATTTGAATAAAGATATATATATAAAACTTAAAAAAATTTACAATTATTTTAATGCTGATGTAGTTTCCCAGTTAATGGAGATAGGATAGTTCATTGAACCATTTCCTGGATGTTGGGTTCTCAATTGGCTTCTGTTTTCCCTTCTGTATCATGTGTCAGGAACAGACTTGCACACAGCTCCTCATGTGACTCTGATTACAGTTAGAGGGGAAGTGACTGCTTTCCAGGCTTTGATGCATGTTGTGCACATGGCCTTTCAGAGAGAACCTGTCGTTTCCCTTCCTGCCGGCTGCATGTGGGAGAACCTAGTTTACGGTGCCCTTCCTTACCTCCCTTTTTCTCTTGACAAGCTTGTAAACACAGAGAGGATGATTCAACAGTATGCTTGTGTTACCTGTGTGCTATTCATTTCTGTTTAAGCTTTTCCCCAGGTATTTTATATTGACTATCTCTGTGAGCAAGATTATTATTTTTAAAGTATTTATTGTCTTGCTGGAACTTTTATGGTTTCAGTCATTTCTTTTCAACTTTCTGTGTGGGAATAATGAAACTTTCAAACCATTATAGCTGGGGTAGGTGATAAGGATGTTTTCAGGGCTGGAAGAAATGATGACACAGGTGTGGGTGAGCATGTGCAGTGCTTGTACCTGGTGAATCCCACAGGTATATGTGGAAGTAAAGGCATGAGGACCAGAATGTAAAGGCATGAGGACCAGAGCCCAAGCTGAATTTGAAGTTTGTTTTTCTGTGTTGCCTATGGCTGTGCATGTCAGTTCTCAGTTGCAATGTTTTTCACTGTCTATTATTCTAGGGTCAACCTTCATACCTCTTCAGACGTATGTGACCACAGCCATTCCCAAAGCACCTGGAGTCCTCCAGTGGACTGAGGGACCATTGACCCCCTTTATACCCCTGTCCTATGGTAGCCTCAACTCTGCAGTCAGATTTCTAGGGTTTGTTTTGGTTTAGTTTTTGTCAGCCCCTTTGTTTTGTTTCTTTATATTCACATATGAATGGCAGGGTAGAGAGTTGATCTGTTTCATCAATTTTCATGGTAAAGTACTTTACTCTCCTCTCTCCCTCTGACTTTCCCTCCAAGTAACTCCCCCTCCCACCCCTCTCACCCCCCACCCCCGGCCCAGATGCCTTCTTGCAGTGATGCTAACAAGGTCCAAGGCTACAGTGACAATGTGGACATAAATATTGTGTTACTGACAATGACCCATGCATTTGTTTCCTGAAGTTTCCAGCTCTAACTGCTTTAACCCTTTTGTACATCACCTAAATGCTTTATTCGGTCTCATAATCTTGCCAAGACTCTCACCTACGGTGGAACTAGCTATACCAGTTACCCTGCTGCTTGTCACTGTAGATTTTACTTACCTGAGATTTTTCTCCTTGTGTTACTTGCTTAGGAATAGCTTTGTGGTTTTCTCTTTGTTAATATAGTAAATTTCCTTTTGACCACTATTGCATATAAACCTTTTTAAAAAATCTTCCTATTTATATACTTTGCTAGCATTTGTTGAATGACTATAATGGAGCTGGGTGCTTTAAGTGTGTCAGAACTCTGTGAGCTAGTGTGGTCTTTATTTATTAGTTTTACATTGGCATATTTTTTAATAATTTTTATTGATTAGGTATTTTTTTCTTACATCATTGTTGACCCTATAGTCTTTTATTTTTATGTTTTAATTCTTAATGAAACTGCATCTTGAGGTTCAAAGAATCAAGTGTGGCAGGTCACATAGGAGAGTGGGGAATTTTACCTCTGAAGGCTGGACCCCCTCTCTATGCACTGAGATTTACAACTTACTGGTTATGAATGTGCATGTTTGTAGGTCATTCATTCCTGATCACTGTATCTGCTAGTTGCAGGCAGACTTCCGAGACGTAAACCTGCTAGGAGGCAGTGGCCCTGGGTGTGGTGGTAGATGCTGATACTCTAACTACCTTCATTTAGGATACTGCTAGACCTTTGCTGTGGTTGGATTTAGAAACCAAAGATTTCTTTTTCCTTGTTTGATTTTATAGCAAATGTTCTTCTTTTAAATATATCTTCTTTGCAGTCAGAAGTATTTTTTTTCTGTCATGTTTTGAGGAAACAGTTCCTGAAGTCTTTCACAAGCAGAACTTGGGTGCTCGAGAGAGTTTTGTCTGCTTTGTGTGCTGCCATTCTTTTGGATTCTCAGGCAACCCCTTTCACTTGGCACCCCTTCCCTGCAGTGAGCAGCCACTTCACTGAAATAATCACATGCTATTTCTCACACCTCAAGGAGAAGTTAGCAGTTTTGCCCAGCCAGTCCCCATTAGTGTGGATGATCCAGCCAGATGTCCCCTGCATCTGTTGGAGTCTGGGGTCCTGTGTCCCGGATGGGTGTAAATGAGCTCTATTCAGTTTATTCTCTTATCTCTGAGGTCTCTAAGATAGATGGTATTGTGGTGGCAAAGTTCTTGAAGAAAGAATGAAAATACCAGCAACTTCTCCTAGACGTGGGGTTGTCATGCTGTTTTTTTCCAGGGGGAAGGAAGTCACAGGCTCCCCTGTGTTTAGGGGTTAGGGACTGAGCCACAGAATCACAAAGCTCAGGGTGTAGATAAAGAAAGAGCTAGGGAATTGGAACCATTTAAAAAATCAAACAGTAGCACTCCAGTTTACACAGATGTAGCAAATATAAGTGGATTTTGCTTGGAAAAAAAAGAAATAAAGATTGTTACTACTGTGAAGCCACAGCACATCTAAACCCAAGCACTGTATTAAAAAAGTACTGGTGACAAAATATTGTGATGATTATATTAGAAATTCTGTAGTTACATTTAAAAGTATTTTCTATCCAGGTATAATCCATATAAGAACAAAGTTTACAGGGATACCAGTGAATTTTTACAAAATAAACTTACCTATGTGGTTATCACCCAGGTCAAGAAATAGAATATTTCCTGCATCCCAGAGTCCTCCCTGTCTCTTCATAATATTTACTTTATCTTTTCCAGAAGTGATCATTATAGTGACTCTTAAAAGCATAGATCAGTTTTATCTTTTAGTGAACTTTCAGATTCATTTCATGATGTATGTTTGTGTCTGGCTTCTTTCATTCAGCCTCTTGTAGCTGATACATTTCTGATATTCAAATTTCTGCCTAGTGGAGCGATGATATCAATTTCATGTTTTCATTTAAACTCTTCCCCGTGCTTTCCTCCTTCCTTCAACATATGCTCTGACTTTTTAACTTAGCAGCTTTCTCAGCAGCTGCAGGTTGCCTTGGAAGTTTCTTTCAGTTATGTTGTCTCAAGGAAAGTGGTTTTCATTATGGTTATTTCCTTCTAGGAGGAAACAGGAAGTAAGCATATGATGAAATTTAAAATCCATGGTTCTTGCTATTTACTTGTGAAATGATGGTAGGAAATCAAAAGCCATGAACTGAATTGGAGTCAACCAGACAATACTTCAGTTCTTTGTAACACATAATGTTTAAGTTTCTTTTTATTTAGTCTGCCACAGACAAAGCACAAGGCTCTACTCTATTGAATGTGTCCTAACTGGGAGTGCAGAATGTGATTCTGCATTGTTTTGCAGTAGTCAGTATGGGAGAGGGGGTCTCCATAGATGACTGACATATGAGTGCTCATTTGCTGTCCTTGTCATCCCTTTGGAAATCTAGCAGCAGTTTCTAGTCTAAATAAGCATGGTAAGAAGGTGAACATGTTTGATCTGACTGGAGCAGCCTAGTTCAGGATTTAAAGTCAATTTGTCATCTGTTCCTCTCCATTTTAGAATCATTTTCTAACGTGACCTCTTTCTGTGCTCCTATCACTGGGCTAGGATTCAAAAAGGAAATGTCTGTTTATTTTATTCACTCTTCTTCAGGAAAGATAGTGGTGAAATGGGCTGTTTGCACATTGTATTTTTCAATAGCCCTTTAACCTTAATCTCTGGGGTTGTAAAACCAGTAGGGAGATGTGAGTGATGAGAAACCCCATGATGTTTTCCCGTTACTGTGGATGTTTCAAGGAGGAATAAAAATGGTGTCTGGAGATCAGATACCCAGGTCCCGAGAGGTGTGTGTTAGTGGCAGCATCTTCCATGTGTAACACATGTGTCAGGAAGTTAAGGCAAGCTGTTTTCTGGACTCTCATATTTCTTTTATGATCTAGTCAAGACCAAAGAAGTGAAAGTCAGGGAGTTACTCCCACGGTGGTTTACCTGTATTCAATGAGTCTAGAGATGAATTTCCCTATGCTAGATTATCACAGTATCAGGATGGGATATTTAAAGGTTGGGAGGGGATGTTATTATAGCAGTAAGTCCTGGATCAAAGTAAATAAAACCACGATGGGCCCACTCAAGAGAGCAGCATTTCATAAAATGCATTCCAGAGGCGATTGGTCAACAGAACTTATGTGGAACAGGGTGAAAAACCATGTGTGTTCAGAACATGAAGTCCTTCCCAGAGGACTTCTCAGAGGGTCTCTGTACTCATGTATGTAGACTCTGCAGAAATCTCCCAACACTTCTGTTTTATAAAAAGTTTCTTGGGTTTAATTGCTCAAAAACATTTTTTTCCTCTCCTTTCTGTCCTGAAAACCTTCAGTGAGACTTATATGTTCATGAATTCTTAAACCACACCGACAGTTTGTTGTTCAGAAACTAGATGGATGGAATAGACTCATTTACATTAGTTGTGTATTCAAACCATATTATCATCCAAGCCTTGAATCTAAGGAGTTTGCCCATTCTCTCTCTGAATTATATGCTGTCTCAGCCTCTTCAGTAAATGGTGTTGGGAAAACTGAATCAAGAGATGCAAAAATAAAAAGAACCAAGACACCTCCCTAACCCTATGTACAAAAAACAATTCAAAATGGATAAAAGATTTGGATGTAAGACCTGAAACCATAAAATACATAGAAGAAAACTTGGGCAAAACCCTCCATGAGTTACAATTCAGAAATCCATTTCTTGATACATCTATACCCGGCAAAAAAATGAAGGAAAACAAACAGCTGGGACTACGTCAAACTAAAGATCTTCTGTACAGCAAAAGAGACAACAGACCAAAAAAAAAAAAAGAAACCCAATTGTGTGGGAGGAAATTTTTGCCCGCCATAAAAGTGATAAGGGATTGATGACAAAGATCCATAAGGAACTCACACAACTTAGCAAAAACAAAGCAAGAAATCCAGTCAAAAAATGGGGAGAGGAACTAAAAAGACCTTCTCCAAAGAGAAAATACAATGGTCAACAGGCACATGAAAAACTGCTCAATGTCACTAGTAATCAAAACTACAATGAGATACCACCTCACACCAGCAAGAATGGTCCATATCAAAAAAAACAAAACAAAACAAAACAAAAACAAACGGGCAACAGCAAGTGCTGGCGGGAATGTGGAGAGAAAGGAACCCTCTTACGCTGCTGGTGGGAATGTAAACTGGGTCAGCCACTATGGAAAGCAGTGTGGAGGACCCTCAAACTAATGAAAATGGAACTACCATTCGACCCAGCAATTGCTTTTCTGGGAATCTACCCAAAGGAGACCTCAAAGTGGGTACAAAGAGACACTTGTACTCGCATTTTTTGGCAGAACTATTTATAATTGCAAGGACATGGAAGCAACCCAAATGTCCCAAAACAGACGAATGGATGAAAAAGATATGGTATATATACACAATGGAATATTACTAATCAATTAAAAATGATGAATTTGATGATTTTATGATAATATGTATCTGCTTAGAAAAAGTCAGAATGAAAAAGTCAAACAAGTCAGAGCAAAAAAGACAAAATACAAATGGTTCACTAATATATGGAACATTGGAAAAACAAACAAAAGACCAGGAGGAAAAGTCAAAACAAGCTAAAAAACAAACTGAAGTTCAAAACTTGGGGTGGGGGGGCAGGTGAGGGAGGGAACAATCAGGGAGGGGAGAGCCCCTGGGATTACAAAGATGTGAAATAATTATATAATTATTATATAATTATATAATTATATAATATAATTATATAATAAAGTATTTATAATATATATATATATCTGCTCTCTCGCCCAATTGGCAAAGATAGGCCTTTTTCCCCCCCAAGATTTATTTTATCTGTATATATTTGTTGGAGACTGTCCTTGTTCCATTATATGTTTTTTGTCCCTTTGTCATAAGTTAATTGATCATACAAGTGTGACTTTATTTCTGGACTTTCAATTCTGTTCCCATTGGTCTGTGTCAAATTGTTTTTTTTTTTTTTTGAGACTAGGTCTCACTATTTTTGCCCATGGAACCGCAGGCTCTCGCTGCCCGGGGTACCACAGACTCAAGTGATCCCCAGCCTCAGCTTCCCAGGTAGCTGGGATTACAGGCATGCGCCACCACGCCCAGCTATTTTTTTGGAACTAGGTCTCGCTACGGGCCCCAGGAGGGACTCGAACCGCGATCCCTAGCCCTAGCCGCTTCATAGGCTGAAGCTTACAGGCAGGAGTCACCGTACCCAGCCTGGTCTGTGTGTTTCTAGTACCATGCTGTCTTAATTGGTATGGCTTTGTATTATAATTTAAAATCTGGGAATTCAGTACCTCCATTCTCTCTCCGTTTGGTCAGAGGAGCTTATAGTCAGGCCTTCTTTTGAAATAAATTAGACATCACTTTTCCTGTCACTCTCCCTCAGGAGGGTTTGCTTATTGGGTATCTTTGAGAATTTTATGTTGTAGGGTACTGGACCTAAAAATCTAGATGGAATTCATATGGGCAAGAGCTGTGCCTTAAATTTATAAAGAGGAAGTAGATGCTGAGGGATGGGCAGAGAAAAGACAGACATGTTCTGTTGCTTTTTTGGAGAAAGACTCAAAAGCTAGACATTTCTTGAAAGTCTCCATGCCTGTGTGTAACTTGTGGATTATCATGAGGCACCTTTAGGGACACATACACCTAATGTGAGGCTGCTTCTCTGGAAGTTCAAGAAATAGATACATCCTCTTAGATAGACAGTTCCTTCTCTGTATAAATAAATGATCTCTATGTTCATAGTCAAATAGTCTGACTGGTTCAGAAGAATATTTACCTCAGAAGGTAAATTTTTGGTGCTTTATGGTGGAAGTCATATAGCTTAGTTGTGGGATGAAATTCCATTCCATCAGCAAGAACTGAATACACAGCAGTATCTCATGAAATTTAATTTTTCATACAGCACTGAGGTCTCTCTGTATCTGATTCCTGTTGGTTGCTGAACCTACCTCAATTCTTATATAAACCGGTATCACTAAAAAGACAGTAAATTACTATTCGCTTTTTTAAGTGTATATGCATTTCTCTAGGAGAATAGACCACTAAAAGTGTGTTCACTTCCTGTAAGGTATTTATGCTATTTATAATATAGTTTGCATTATTTGTCATGTCTTATTCCTTGCGTCTCCTATGCTGGCAATTGGCAGATTGTTTTGAACTTCCAAGAAAATTAAGCTGGGAGTAACTTTGGGGATAATCTGATCTAACACCTCTGTATCACTGAGGAGGAAGCTAAGATCAAGAATAATTCAGTGACTTTCTCTAGATAACTTAATTTTAGCATCCTGACTAGACATGAAATATATCTTAGAGGACAGTTCTTATAGTTCCCCCTCCTTCCTTAACTCCTTTAAAAAATTGTCATCTTGGGCAAAATATGTTTATAAAATAGGAATAAAGTATTTTGTATTGCTGGCCCTCCAGAATCATGACCTTCTGAAGTGCCAGTGAGATATTAGATGTGCTCTATGAGGAATGGTCATGAGGATCCTCACCATATCATAGCAGGTTATTCTGTCATTTCTAGTATCATTATATTAAAGCTCTGTTTTATTAGGTTATTTCAAAAGTATCTTGTGTGTATTTTCCTAATTACTCTATTTATATTATCTGGGCCTCTGTGCACTTACAAGCTCTTATTTCTGTCACCCCTGGGAGTTTCTCAATGAGGATTTCATTGACATTTTGGCAACAAGTCTCAAGGGATAATAGCTACACTTTAAGCTTGTTTAGCTCCTTGTTGTCTCCTCACTGTACAGCTG
The DNA here is from genome assembly GCA_004024945.1 of Uropsilus gracilis. Lineage (NCBI taxonomy): Eukaryota > Metazoa > Chordata > Mammalia > Eulipotyphla > Talpidae > Uropsilus > Uropsilus gracilis. The sequence goes on from PVHY01001237.1 coordinate 159,953, forward strand.
CTAGTCTGTGACAACATCTGGTGTCCCAGAAACTAGTATCTACACTCCCTCTTTGAGAATGACCAGCTGATCCTGAGTGGTGAGGGAAGCAATCTTACTGGTCTCTGACTTTCCTGTAAATATTTACATTTTAGAGGAGAACATTTTCTATCCAAATAGCTAATGAATATGTGAAAAGGAAGTGGAAGTCAAAACCACAGTGAGATAACACACACTCCTGCCAGCATGACTACAGTAAAAATACTAATAATTTGATGAGGATGTGGAGCTCGTCCTGTGAATAAGATCGGCATAACCACGTTAGACAATTATTTGATGATATTAAAGTTGACATGTGTCTTCTTGTGACTCAGAAAATAGTAATTCTAACTGTGCATACAGGAATAATGAGTAACAAATTTTGCTAAAACACATGTCTTTAGTGATCAAACTTTGAATCTTTTCTTATCCAGCCATGAGCTGGCAAGATGAATTTCCCTTAGCCTGCTTTTGATACTATCTTTCCCCTGCTCAGACACCTTTGATCAGATGTGTATAAACACATACACGCAGAAATGATTGTTCACAAAATCATTGTTAGTGAGAACCAAACATTGGAAATACTCAAATGTCCATTGACCATCAAATCTATAAAGATAAATTAATTTTCATATCCACACAGTGACACAGAGTTAAAGATTAACCAGCTACCTGAATAACCTGAGAAATCTCACTGGCATAATAATGAGAAGATTGACAATTCTGTATACAGTAGGAATCCCTTTGTGAAATTCAAGAACAGGTGATGATAGAAGTCAGTGTAGTATAGATCTGTGTGAGCAGAGATGTTGACTGAGAAAGGGTACAAGGAGCCTTCTGAGCTATTCTGAATCACAGTATCAAGATGGCAATTTTATAGTAAATGTTCACACACATGTATACATGCACATATTTACATATGCATAATATTAGATGTCATACATCTAATACATACATATGCAGATATATTTTTAATGTCTGTGTATGTGAAAATTCATTTAGCTGTATACTTAAAATTGATAAAATTTACTCTGAAGTTTGGAAATGTAACTGATGTTTAGTTTCTTGTATATATATTTTAGAGCATGTGATAAAGACTAGATTGAGGCAGTTGAAGGAAACAGGAGTTTTTCTAGAAGCTCTGAACTTGGTTCTGGGTTTCTGGGACCAAAATTGGGGTGGTGGTGGTGTTGACTCAAGCCCGCAAGCTGATTAGAATAGAGAAAGTGGAAAATGTCTAATTCTTACATGATCCTTTCACTGTTAGTCTTTCTGTTCCTTTATGTCTAAACCTATAGCTTTTTAAAATTTATCTTTTTGTCTTATTTCTTCTTTGGTTCCTATAACCATCGTTGTTGAAGGTGTGGGTATTATTTTGGAACATTTCTTATTTCTTCTTTGGTTCCTGTAGCCATCGTTGTTGAGGGTTTGGGTGTTATTTTGGAACATCAGTTAGGGGCATCTTGGAAGAGGGCACGGGGCAGTGATAGTGAATCAGGCATTTAGGCTCGGGGGGTACCCTCCATTTTAACCTAGCAGCCAGCAGTGAGACTTTGATGGTTGCCCTGAAAACTTCCAGACAAGTGAAAATTCTGGATCCCAAGAGGTGATCATGGAATATATTGAATCTTGAACAGGGGGAACAGGCCACTCAGAATAAGAAGTAGGCAAATAATCCTGGTGGTGACATGCGGGAAAGCAGAAGAGGGAGATTTTCCAGCCCCTTTGACCACAAACGAGGTTTAAGTTGGGATATATTGTAGGAGCTTCACTTATATAATGGAAGCCCAGCTGGACTTGGCATTCTTCCTGGGCCTTCCTGGTGGTTTTCTTAAAGAGCAATGAGTTAGAATGAGTTATGGGGATCATTTTCAATTACATGCTGGATGTAGCACACATTGATAGAACATGCTGGTTCAGGTGCTGGGTCATGTCCTGGGCAAGGTGTCAGCTGACTATACCAGCATCCATTGGATACAAGCTGGAAAGCAGTAGAATTCATACAACAAATAAATAAGTCAGCTTGTCATTTCTATATCACTGAAAAGACCTTACATCATCACTGGAGTTAAATTGAAACTGTGGATATTGGATAAAATACCCTTCTACATATCTATGGCTGTGTAGGATATGAAATACATACAAATAAGGGTTTGAGAGCTGTATTTCCTTTTTAATGTGATTCTGCTAGTAATGTTCTCTTAACATTGTGTCCCATGTTGCTTAGAAAATTCTTTTAGGAGTCTTAATAAATTTCATTAGAATTAATGGTTGAAGGAAGTACTATTATTTGAGAATGATGCACCAGTGACCAAAGTTTAACTATTAAGTATCATAGGTCATGGCCGGACACAGTGGCTTGTGCCTGTAAGCTTCAGCCTATAAAGGGGCTGGGGCTAGGGATCGCAGTTCGAGTCCCACCTGGGCCCGTAGCGAGACCTAGTTCCAAAAAAATAGCTGGGCGTGGTGGTGTGCGCCTGTAATCCCAGCTACCTGGGAAGCTGAGGCTGGGGATTGCTTGAGTCCGTGGTACCCCAGGCAACGAGAGCTTGCGGTTCCATGGGCAAAATAGCAAGACCTAGTCTCAAAAAAAAAAAAAAAAGAATCATAGGTCACAGTGAAAATTTTTTTTCACTTGCAAATGTTCTTTTTGTTTTTAATTACTCTTGTAATTGATGCTACAATTCTTATTTTTAAGTTTCCTTATTTATAGTTTTCCTCGTTCAAATCAGGTTGCTTTCCCCCTGGATTGCTGTCTCAGTTCATTTGGCCCGTTATAACAGAATGCCATAGACTGGGCAACTTACAAAAACAGTAGAAACATATTGCTCCCTGTTGGGAAGCTGAGAAGTACAAGGTCAAGGCAGCAGCATTCTCTCCTGGTGTCAGCCCCTTTTGCTTGCACTCACCGCTATCCTTTCCTTAGGGGTAGAAGAGCTAGGGTTCTCCAGAGCCTCTTTTATAAGCATGAATCCCATTCATGTGGGTTCCACCCTCCTGGCTTTAGCAGCTCTTAAAAGCCCCTTCCTATTATTACATCACCTTTTGGGGTTAGGATATCAGCTTCTGAACTTGAGGGCAAACATTCAGACCACACATTCAGACAGATGGCTCTGAACTTCTATTTTCAGCCACAGATTCCTCTTTAGTTTTATTTCTGAATCACCTACTGCTGATGGATATTCACGAATGAATATCCCAGTGTGATCTTCATGTGTAAAAGTCATCTCACCCACCTCTTTCCTCCTCAGAACTTTGTGTAAAGCTGAAAAGGTCATCTTTCCTCAGAGAACAAACTCGTGAGCATCTTTGGCTCCTTTCTCTCTCTTTCCTAGTGTGCTGGCTTAACACTGTGCATTGTCACTTGTTCTTATACAAAAGTTAGAAAATTCCTTCTGCTCCCGATTGAGCTCACTGTCCCCTACCTGGCCCCTTCACCAGTCCCTGCTTATGTGACTCCTTCAGGGATTGACGTTTAAATCTCTTCTCACCCGGCCATGTGCTGAACAGATGAACCCCCCCAGAGCCTGCGTTTGATCATCTCTTCCTCCTGCTCAGAACCCTTTTGTATAGCTCCCTGTTCTCAATCAAAGTGAATCTAAATCTGGCCTGGCTTTAACCAGCTCCTTTCCCCAACTATTTAGCTTTCTGAAACCTCTTTTCCAGCCAACAGTTTGACTCACAATTTCCTGAGACCCCTTGCCTTCTCCATGTCTGCGCTCTTGTTCTGGGTCCACCCTCATAGACCAGCCCCTCCCGACTGATTCCTCATCCATCCATCTCATTCCTCCCCAACGTCAATGCTCAGATGAAGTCATTATCGCCTCACTGTGAACTGTCTTCCCTACCTCCATTTCCCTCCAGAGGCTCTTACTGTCTGTATAGATCACTTAATCATTTAACTTCTTGAAGTTTATGGCATTTCTTCCAAGTGTGGTAACTTGAACTGATCTTCACATCTTGAAGTTTTTCACCATTGTGTGAACAACCAGACTGTTGGCGTTCTCAGAATGAAAGTCTTTTCCTTATCAAAATACTTTCTGCCTCGCAAACATGAACACTGAAATAGAAGCTCTGGGAAGGCCAGAGACTTTTGCCAGTTTGGTTCAGTAGTAAATCCCGAGTACCTAGAACATAACACAACAAGGTGCATACTAGGTACACCATAAATACTTGTGATATAAATTGTAGTTATTCAATAAATGATGATTTCAAGTCATTCATACCTATGGTTAAAAATCACTAACTTTCTTTATTTTTTATAATAGATGATTATAGTGAAAAGGAAAGTGGATGTATTTGTAACCAGACTCTTCAGCAGGGCCAGATGTTTCCTTCTAAAAGAATTGTGTTTTCTTGCAGATATTAATGAATGCCAATTACAGGGTGTATGCCCGAATGGTGAGTGTTTGAATACCATGGGCAGCTATAGATGTTCCTGCAAAATGGGATTTGGGCCAGATCCTACCTTTTCAAGTTGTGTTCGTAAGTAATAATTTTTTATTTCTATTATGGATCATTTTGGAGGTGGCGGGAGGTGGAGGTTTGAAGTGGGACAGGGGAGAGGAAGGAATTTATCCAAAAGAAGGAAGATATACTTAGTGGTCAACTGAGTATTGTAAACATGCAGAACAGCCTCATTAATCAAAATAACAAGAAGACAGAGGCCAGCCTGATAGACTAAAATAAATCTCTAAAACAGAACCTTCTCCAAAATGCAATTTTATTGTATGCAGAAAAATATAACAGCCAAAACTTGAGGTGTAGAGAATAAGTCACCAAGGAAATAAACTTTGACAAAACTGTAAATTAAAATGAGCATATGCAGAAAATAAAAAGGTTTTCCTTTATGAGCACTTTATAGTGTCATTTAAACTGAATTAAACTTTGCTATAGCTTCTGTCTTTAATTAGTTCAAATTCTGAGTCACTAAGTGTCTAGTGAAAAAATTTTGGGAAATAGTTATTAAGGCCCTACATTTCAGCTTTTCTATTCATTCCTAATGTCAAATATTCTATTCTGTTGTCTACCAAATGTTTATACTAAATGCCCCAGGGTTGTAGTCTTTTTGCATGACAGATGTTGTTTCTGGTTTTTTTGTTTTTTTTTTTTCTTGTACCTACCTGGTAAAAGTAGTAATCCTCCAGCAAGCATCATCTTCTCAGATTGATTCTGAAAATAGAATTTTACCAAAGAGACTATTTGTCAGAAAATCTAACTCATACAATCACTCCCTAACAATTTAGTGATAGGTTTACATTAAGTATAAGATACTTGAATGTAGAGTTTTTAAAAGTTGCCTTATTTTTTAAGGCACCTGTTACTACAAAGTAGGCAAACTGTAGAGTTTTCAATCCACATAGAACTAAAGTTTAAATTTTTAAATGCATAGTAGAAGGTTGTCAGGCTACTGTTAGAATAGTACTGTATATTTCTGTTGGTAGATTTTAAGATATATATATTACATATATATTTATATAATTTATGTTTATATTTATTTGATTTATATAATTATATATAAATATGTATTTGTGTATATTTATATATATTTATATTTGTAACTATATTTTAGGGTGACTTAAGGGGCATCCTTCAGTTATCCAGTTTTAAACATTTGGTCAATACATGCACTGGGTAAAACTAACATCATTCATTTTTAATTGTATCTCTCTCTAAATTTGTGCCCTAAGCTGAGGGGCACAGAAGTGATGAAACAAGATGAATCTAGCAAATGTAAAATTTTGCACATAAGTTCTATTTTCAGTGTACTTGCATAGACAGTTCTGATCATGAAGCAGACACTTAATTGCAGTGCTTTTTTTGCCAGGTGGTGAAATTAGACTGTAAAATTATGTTTGCGTGCAAGGTATGCTTGAGAACTTGTGCAAGGATTTGGAAATTTCTGTCTAAAAATCACATTGTTGACACTATCCAGATAACTTAGACATATTTTCTGGCTGATTTGAATGAGTAAATACTTTAAATGGTTTTATAATTTAAACGTAAAAGTTTTCCCAGAGCTTGGATATAGAACTTGTTGCATTTTTTTTTCTTAAAAAAATTGATTTTAGTCTAGTTAAAATTTATTACATGGAAGGTTGCAGATTAGGTAAACTTGGAGAACTGATCTCGGAGTCTTTTATTAAGCTCTGACTAGATTGGCTGTCTAGAGTTAAGGGCAGACATCCAGGTTTTAATAAGATTGTCAAAATCTGCCAGTGAGATATTTGAAACACATACACATTTGCTTAGCGTTTATTTCTCTGTCATTGCCCCAATAATGCTGAACTTATTAAGCAACCATCCATTCTTACTTGAAAAATAAATAATTCAATTTTGTGGTTCAGCTACAACAGCTGAAATGATATTAAGAGATGTTTGTTGCTAGTTAAATGTTCCAGTTTAGACTTTGAAGTTAAAACCTGGCCTCTGTACCAGTGTTGAGTGGGTAGAAATTATTTCTCTCCTCTCAATGACCACATGTCATATCACAGAGATATACAGTGTTCATGAAGATTTGTGACTTGGATCAGTCCTCTGTTTCTTGTTGAATGATACACTGAAGAAATCAGTGAGGAAAGTTAAAAGAAATCCTCTGAGATCAGGGAAGAAGGTGGTGTTCAGAGAGCAAGATGGTCGTACTCTTGGTCCTCAGGGAAGTTGTAGTGGACTGAGGTTCATACATGCAGGCACACAAAATCACAGCAAAGAGGTATAAAAGCAGCCTTGGGTAGAGCTTGCATGCAGTTGGAGACCGACAGTGTTGCTCCGTAAGCGTGAATTTAGGGCATAGCCCGTCCTTCAGAGGTGTGACTGACTCTGTGAACTCAAAGAAATGTACTTGGTAACAGCAGAGTAGCAACGGGAAGCTCTCCTTGTTCTCCAGTGCACCAAGGTGAATACCATCAGGATTCCTTGAATCTAGCCAAAGCATGCAACCAACATGATTTCTCCCCTTGCGTGCACTCTGTACTTGACTTAACATAGCTAGAAGCAGCAAAGCCAGAGGATTCTGGCCCTTGGTGCCTTAGATCTCTGTGCCTGTGGCTCCCCAGAGTTCAACAGGGTTTTGGAGACTTGCTCCATGCAAGTTGGAGAGATGACTTGTAATCCTAACTAATAACAGCAATGACAAAAACCATGACAGCGATGATCTTTATTGTGTGCTTCATAAGTGCAGGCATTGTGATCTGCACTTCCCGTGGATCCTCAAATATAATACCTTGACTATTTCTATGAGGTTTGTAGTCTTATTTTCTCTATTGTAGAAATGAAGAAGTAGAGGCATAGAGAGTGAAGGCTTGTACCTAATGGCACACAGTTGGGAAATGGTAGACTCCAGATTTAAAGCTGATCTGTCTTACTCTGTAGGTCAAGCCTTTAATCAGGAGGAAGATTATAGTGGTCAGAATAGACAGGAGCAAATAACCTATTTAAGGAGAACCACTATTTAGTCTATAGAAAAGATAGACTAACTCTGCACTGGCTCTAGAATTGTTACTATTTTGGTTCACACTGAATTTATTTTTATAGCTCATTTCCCAAAATAGTAGCAAATCTTTCTTCCTTGGGAAAGTTGCCTCTCAGATTCCTTATCCTACGTACTGTGTCTGCTCCCCCACACCTGCCTTTGAACACTCTTGCTAGGATGTTTAGGGAACAGAATTGCCATGCAGACCATTTGAAATGATGAAAAAATTACAGGAAATTTAGGACTAAAATAAAGGCAGTGTTAAAGGCAACACTGTTAGAATCAGTTTTACTCCGCATTGTTGCAGAATAAAAAAAAGTTAAGATCATGGAAGTCCCAGTAAAACTGAGTAAAAGATCTTTTCAGTGGTTTCCTTCTTGGTGCTGATGCAGACTGATGTGCTTATACAGTGGTTTTCTGAAGGCTCAAGCACACCGTCTCCCCTAGGGGTGCTATCTCGATGTATCTTGTGTGTCTCTTGGAATCAGGACCTCCACTTGCTGGTCGGTAGCTTGGAGGAGATCTGATGGGCCTCTCTTTGCTTTCATTGCCAGTGAGAAGAGCATCTGGTACCTTTCATTGTTGACTACATTTAGTTTTTAATTTCGTCAGTGTCTGTTTGACCAGAGTCCACCCTGGAGCTGTCTCTTTATGGCAAAATAGAAGAAAACAATAATAGGTTGTGATTTTGACAATCGATGATGAGGCTTCTTTGGGGAGGTAGATTTCAGAGGAAATTGTGTCTTCTCACTTGTGCACACGCCTGATTGACTTCATGATGACTAGATACCGGAAAGGGACAGGGACATTTGCATCCTGCCTCTAAAGCCTTTTTGAAAAACTGACTCCTCCATCAAGAAAGGTGATGTTCTCACTTATATGATGGATATAGGGAAAATCAAACAAAAAAATAAAAAAATGAAAACACACACACAAAAAAACAAAAACCATGGACACACCTAAAAGAAATCACATTAGCAGAAACAAGTTAAAAAGATAAAGACAGACACCAAATGGTTACAACTCGGAGTGGGGGGGCGGGACAGAGGGGGAATGGTCAGGGAGGGTGG
>PVHY01001238.1:0-168352 GCA_004024945.1 Uropsilus gracilis
ATATATATATATGGAGAGAGGAGGGAGGGAAGGAAATGAGAAATGGAATTTGGGGTATATTTAAGAGAAATGGATACTAAGGCAAAAATTTTTGTCATTGTTACAATATAACAAAACACTGTTGGAAGTAGAGCTAAAATATTACTAAGAAATGTTAGTGTGCATTTATTATCCAGATAATATTCAAGAGATTAACAGAAAGATAAAAATTACAAGGCATCATTTGATGTGCATTTAATTTCTAGTGAGACAAATTCCAAAATAATTTATGCAACTTCTCAAAGACTGCATCATGCTGGTGGTAAGTTTAAAAACAATATTTTACACTAAAGTCCCTCATTCTCTCCAAAGTGCTGGTTACTATCCTGTTCTGGTCTTCCTTATTACAGCTTATCTTAGTCCAGATCAGTTCTTTAAGATCACAATCAGTACAGAGTAGGTTCAATAATAGTGCTTTGCAGTCATTCAGAAAAAGTTATTAAACCTTGAGGGCATTATACTAAGTGAAATAACAACAGAGAAAGACATAAACTGTATGATCTCATTTATGTGTAGAATTTAAAAAAAAACAACAACTAAACTTATAAAAATGAAGAATAGGTTGACGTTTACCAGGTTCTGGAGGTTGAGGGTAGCAAGTGACAGGTATTACTCAAAGGGTACAGATTTCCAGTTCTAAATTCTGGAAATCTAATATACAACATGGTGACCATAGTTAACAATGCTGTACTATATACCTGAATTATAAGCTAGTATATGTTATTTTAGTACTCTCTACTAAGGATAAAATGCTAGTTATATGTGTGACTTGAAAAGAATGGTTAAAAGATACTGTTGAAGCTGGGCATGGTGGCACGTGTCTGTAAGCTATAGCTTATGGAGTCGTGGCAGACTCTGGGGATCATGGTTCAAGTCCTGTTGGGGCAACACAGCGAGATCTAGACCCAAAAAATAGCTAGGCGTGGTGGCTGCACACCTCAATCCTAGCTACTTGGGAACCTGAGACTGGTGATCGCTTGAGTTCGTGGTGCCACGGGCAACATGAGCCTGTGGTTCCATGGGCAAAAAAGGCGAGATGTAGTCTCAAAATAAATAAATAAACAAACAAACAAATAAATAAATATGAATAGAAAAAAGATACTATTGAGATTAATTTTTTTTAGATTTTGATTTAAGACATACGTGTTATTATTCCAATATGTAATCAACATTATAAAATGTTAGTAGAATATTTTATATTTTTAATACTAAGACTTTGAAACATACTTTATATTATTTACTGACAGGTTATCTCAATTTGATTTGGATGCATATCAGTTGTTCATTAGCTGCACACGGCTACCAGTTTGGATAGCACAAATTGAAACAATAAATGAGTCATTAAGTCCATTTTAGGACATAATGTGATTGACATACTCTTGGATGAAAATGAGAATTTTGTAATACCAACACAGCCATTACACCACATTTTGATTCTTTGTACTTATTTCTGATTCCTGTAATAACTGATGGCATATAGAGAGATATTTCCAACCCAGAGTCCCTTCTCTCAGCACTGTGGGAACGCTTCCAGAGGGAACCTGGGAACCACAGCAACACAATAAAGAACTTTATTTGTGAAGGTGGTAGCCAGGGAGGGAGCTTCTGTCAAAGAAGTTACCTTCTTTTTAGCAAAGGCTGTCAGACTTTGCAGCTTTGTGCTGCAGATCGTTTTCTGCCTTTAAATGATGATAGGAGAAAGTCTGACTTGTGATTGTTTTCAGTTAGAATTGAGGATCAATGGTGACTAGTGAGATAAAATAAATCACCAACTCACTTGATTCATTGGCACACAAGTCCATACCAAAGGTTTGTTCTTTCTCTGGAAATGGAATAATGGAATCACACTTAATGAGACAAGCACCATAGATTTCAACTGTGAAGCTGACAGCTTAAAAAGAATACAGAGGAAGTTGAATACTGGGAAATTAGAGTAGGAATCTGGGTCAAAGCTTATGTCTCAATTTTTTATTATCCTTTAGGAAAAATATCCAGAAAAAAAAGTAAAAAATTCTAAAATTCTAATATTTTGAAAATATTAGTGGAGTTTTTTTTCCATTTTGTTAATTTTGATAACTGTAAATTCAGTTATAACAAGGTAATAATTAAAATAACAGGATTTTTAATATTAAAATCAAGTCTTTGCTTCTTTATGTTTCTCTGAAGTTATTCCTCTCACCCTAGGAAAGATTTAGGAAAATAATTAAAAATAAGAGATACAGTAAGCCTTCTTATTTTACAAAATTTTCAAAAGCCCTTCTTGTACAAAATTTTTCTATAGAAAAACTATAATTACCATTGTATATTTTGTATGAAAACTGATATTTTAACACTCATTCTGAGAAATGTGTTTAGTGCTAAATCCTCTATTTCTAGAAATAATACAAAACACATTTGTCAAATATGTGTTTGCTGAGATTTAACTGGTTTCTGCAATAATTTTCAATAAAAAATTTAGTGATAGTTACATGCTTTTGAAATAATTATGGAACTATTGGTCACTCATTACTCAGGATTGACAAATAAAAATTGAAATTCCAGCTCTTCCAGTCACTATCAGCTATTTGAGACATTCTTTCAGCATAACCACTTCACTTATAAATGTGAGAAATAATTGCATTATGGTCTAATTTATTTAAATAATTAATTATAATAAATTTAGAGTGACTATAGTACTTGGTGCAAACTATTGTTAACCTTTTCTAATTAACTCCACAAGATCTAGACAGATGTTTATGCTGATGGTGATAAAAATTATGATGTATTGAGTGCTTAATCTGCCCCATGTTCTGGACTAAGCATTTTATCTAAGATACCTTTGTTTAGAAATAAACAAAACCACTCCTTTGATTTCCACATTCTTTTTCATTACCATCATATCTTTTTGTTCCGCTTCATGAGGCTTTTTTTGTATGACGTCTTTATGATGTCACAATCAGTGGATTGTTTTTCATTAAGTATGTTGCTTTAGCTAATTCACACAATGTCTGAGAAAAAAATTTTAAAAATATGTTATAATTTTAAAAACAATTAGTGGATTGTTTTTCATTAAGTATGTTGCTTTAGTTAATTCACACAATGTCTGAGAAAAAAAATTTTAAAAACATGTTATCTTGGTTTCATAAAAATGTGTTTTCTTGGTTTCTATTCTCCATTGTCAGATTTTTTTTTTCAATTCATTGCATAAATATTTGAATTCCATAGGATATAGGAGCAGTTCTCCTCCCTTTTTATCCTACCCTTTCATCTAACACTGTTACAACACGTATTCTGGAACTCTAAAATACTTCCAGCTTGGACTGCTGTTTTTCAATCCAGAATGTCCTTTTCCAATTTCAGATTTGGCATTTCTGTCTGGGTGTTTGACATAAATTTAAAAATAAGTTCTAACATTTAATATTGATCTTTCAATTTTTCTACATTTGATTTTCTTTCAGTTTTGTCTTGCAACTATCAGCTACATTAACAAAAGTTCATGGAAAAAGTAGATATCACACTTTTTAATGTATTAGAAAGAAAAAATTAGTATTAAGACTTTTTATACTAGACGTACCTGGCACTTGTAACTCACATGTATGCTTTTTTCATTTATTTGTTTTTATATCTTCTGCCATGTATGAATTCACATGATTTGCTTGAAACTTTGGTCACCATATCAAGTTTTCCTTTTAAATCTCATTCCTGGTAACCAAAAGAAAAATTCACCAATTTATACTACCAAGAAAACCTAGGTAGACAGTTTTCCAACAACCTATTAGCACAACTTAGTAGTCCCATAAATAACATTATACATATTTTAAAATTAATTACAAGTTATGTAATGCTAGCTTTTTTTTAACCCTATTGTATTCACTATTGGATTATTGTCCATGTATTGATTAATGCATGTATAATCCATGCTTAGAGAATGCCTTAATTGAATTTGCTAAATGATATCTTTTTAGTATCCAATAAAATAAAACACCTTTGATAAGATCCAGTGGTATGTCACTTCATATTGAATGCTATGTGAATCACTCTAAGGATTGTGTATAGAAAGACTCCAGGCAAAGATTTGAAATAATAAACCAAAACTTCTGTTTGTTATCAGAGATTTTCATGTCAAAGTCATTTACAACCATGTGCTCTTGAAGGGTATATATTTTCTCATATACTTATTTGCCCTTGGACTTATAGGTTGTCATGAGATTTCTAAATTATATATGTGTGTATAAACACACACAATGGAATACTACTTAGCTAAAAAAAATAAGTCTTCACTTGTTGCAATGGATGGAACTGGAAGGAAAATGTCACATGAAGTAAATCAAAATGAGATAGACAAATTTCAGATGGCTTCACTTATGTGTGAAATACAGAGAAACACAACAAAAGAAAAGATAAAAACTAGTAACAAACTCTGGTCATCTAACTACAAAACTGAAGCAACTGGTAGAAGAAGGTCATGGAATGGGAGTAGGGGGAAGGCGGATCCCTGTGGAGCATGGTAGAGGATGACTGGGGGGCATTAGTCGTGGGCCTGGTATGAACACATACATTTGTCAGTGTTTGAACTGATAACCGCTAAAACAAATACAATGATGTAAACCAACTTTACCTGAATAGACATAATTTTAAATAAAATAAAAACAAAAAAAATTAGGTTAAAATTAAAAACAGAAAAATAATTAAAAATTAAAATTAAAAGCATGTTATATATTTTATTAACATGAATTATTAATATCATGGATTTTATTTTAATCAAATAGGTTATTGGTGTGGTCAGCTTTGTCAAAAAGGTTGCAATTAACATCATAATTATAGATATAAATTTCATACAATCTCTTTATCATACTTCAAGTTATTTGTGCTCCAAATACAAAAATACTAATTAAAAGATTTTTTGAGCCATATTTTTGTAAATATTTTGCCTGAAATATAGCTCACTATGTATACTCTATGTTGTCACTATTGCCTTTACTAAAACTATGGTTAAGCCACAGTTAACACAGTAATACTGATATTAAGTTGGTACCATTGAAATAGCAGTTATTTAAGATTATACATTATATACTAATTATATACTAATATATTTTGTTTTATAAACAAAATAAACTGTCTCTCTTAGGTTAAACAAAAGATTTATAATCTTAGTGATCTTGTTCTTAAAGTATATTTTGTAATCTCAAAAGGATATAGATACTTTCAGATTCTGGGTAAAATAGTAGTGAAAATAATTAGTTTTGAATAGTATTTGTGGTTGAAATATTAGAAATAATTTTAATATTTCTAAACTGAAGATGATAGGACAAAATGTCAAGATAATTTGATTATTTCTCAACTCTGTTCTTTAGGTTTTAAGTAGAATATTATATTATCACTCTTTTAAAGTGAATGCATTTGACATTTGTAATTCAAACTGCAGACTAGAAAATCAGTTGAACATTATTTCCATCTGGGTGTTGATTTTTGCACTGTTCATTTGTTTATTGCTTTATTTAATCTGTGCTAGTTTATTTTCCAGCTCTCTGTGAGAAACTAGGTATTTGAAAGCAAATAAGTATCTTATCCTGAGGGTATATACAGTCTTGAAACAGCAGAGGAAAGTAAACACAATTTTATATTGTAAAATAAAACAAGTCACAGAAAGGTATTACAGAAGGGTTAAGGAATCTCTACATTGGATAACTAAGTAAGATTAAGTAGATGGTTTATGGGTCATAAGGTGGTAGGACAATCCTGGGGTAGATAACGATGTAAAATAAAGTTAAATTAAATTAAAAAAATGATAAGTAAGTTAATGTTCTTCCACAGAAGGAAGAACACTTAACTAACTTTTCTATTTCATTTAGATTTGTGACACCTTGTGGAGACCACATCAACTCTGAGTCTTCCATATGCTAGAAATGACACACATTGTCTTAGAGCATCTGCTCTTAGAATAAGTATAATTAACTATTTTATAATGTGCTTGAATATTGCTATCTTTTATAATAGGAAATAATCTTGTCCTAACTTACATTTTCATGTACCGGGCTCTTATTGTGTGACTGAAATAGAAAAAAAAAAATTGTACAAATTAATTTTGAAAAATGTCATAGTCAAATCCAAAAGTTTTGAATCAAAACAAAATGATGTTAAATAAAATTGTTTCTGAAATTTTGCCCTATTACAATGCTATATGCATTGTTCCACTCCAAAATCCATGTGTTATTTTCAATTAGATATAAGAATAATACATATGAGCATATTTCATCAGAGGAGGAGATCTAAATGTCACAAATTAGCATTGACTTTTTACATTTGACTCAAAGAAATTATAAAAAACTTTTATTCTCAACAGCATGCCCAATTATTTTATTCAGTTATGTTCACTAGGCATCCATTTTAAAATTTTTGTATTTACTCTGCAATTTTAATAATTTTCAAGGATGTTTTCTTTCATATAACTTTTATTTTTACGTTTTTCAAAATCAAATAGTGAGGAAAGTCTTCAAGTGAAAAGAACATATGTATTCTTTTTTTTCGGATTTTCACCTCTAACCACTAAGTTAAAATATAAGCTTACTTTTGTAAAAAGTCTACCTTTCATTTTATTTTTCTTGAATTTTTAAAATTTTATTGTTTTACCACATGCATATCTTTATAATGTCATTTCATTTTAAATGGTTCAAAATGAGTGAGTCAATGAAATAACAAAAACTCATTTAGGTATCTCTTCAGATCCCAGGACCAGCTTTACTAAATGACCTTCTTGCCCCTAATTCTGATTGTATCCAGTGACTTCTCTAACTTCACCAAACCCTGTTCTCTACATTTTCACACAGGTAACTATGGAGAAAGTGGGATGGAAGCTTTCAAGGATATGTCAGCCAAGGAGGGGATTTGCATCGCTCACTCTTATAAAATCTACAGCAATGCTGGGGAGCAGAGTTTTGACAAGCTGCTGAAGAAGCTCAGGAGTCACCTGCCTAAGGCCCGGGTGGTTGCCTGCTTCTGTGAAGGCATGACAGTGAGAGGTTTGCTGATGGCTATGAGGCGCTTGGGTCTAGCAGGAGAGTTTCTTCTACTTGGCAGGTGAGTGGCAATAAGAAAATTCACATGAAGGTGATTTCAGCATCAAGGATATCTTTGGTTGCACATGATGCTTTGGAAGCATGATATGTGTAATGGAAATATAACTTCAATATGACACACCAGAACCTGGAAATAATCATGGAAAATGAGTAAATATGCCAAGTGTTGATAGAGAGGAATCAACACAAAAGATGCCAAATCCTTAAGTTTTCAACTTAAAAAAAAAAGTCTAAGAAGTTATATAAATCTTTAAATATGCAGTTTCCTTGGAAAGTTAGCATAATTCTAATTTATTTTTGAAATTGATTTTGGAATGGCTGCATAAGCATGTAAAGAATTGCTTTTTCTTTTAGAACTCATTTTTAAAACAGAAAATTATCTCATTATTTTATATTACAAGTGTTTTATTGCATTGCCTGATTACCCACATTATTGCCAGACAAGTTTCTAATAGATTAACTTCCACAGGGACTGACTTTAATTATCTGATTGGCACAGCTCAGCTCATTCCCTGCTGATATCATTGAATTAGTATATAAGTCACAGTTTTCCAGAAAAGCAATAATGTGTATGTGCCAGGGAAGAGTTGTGGAGAGAAACTCAGAAGAATCAACATTGTAATTCTGATGTGAAAACTTCAGATTTGAAACTTGGGAGATTTAAACTTTAAATTCAAATCTCAAGGCCAAAATAGACCAAAGCTCCCACACAAGAAGCCATGCATTACACTCTCCTACTCAGATTTTCAGATAATTGGTTGAGGGCCACCATATTAGAATAAGAAACTTGCATTACTCAGCCTAGGGATTCATATGTTACTCTTTTACAGAAACACATTCACAGACTAACCCAAAATAATGTTTGGCTAAATGTTTGATGATCCATGACCTAGGCAAGTAGCCACATAAATTAGCATATTCATTAATAAGAATATATCACACTTTGATGAGGAAATTATTAGGGAAAACTTTCAGAACAGTGGCAATTTTTCTCAACATTACTGTCTAAAAATAGAAAAAAAAAACTCAGTTGTTCTCAACTTTGATGCTTCATTAAAGATAGATATTCTGTTTTCCAAATGTTTGAACTGACATTCCGTGGTCCAGTTTAGCTGTTGCTCGTCTACATTTTATGATAGCTACTTTATATAAATTCTTTTCTGTTTGATATGTTGGTAGATTGATGAGACTATTTTAGTATTGAGGCAACTATCCTTTATAAAAAATGATACTGAGTTAAATCCTATTTTCATTGATGTCATATATTTTGTCTAAAATCATCCCTAGTTGTCAAAAGTGATGAACAGTTAGTTTCATACATCCCAGGAACATTTCCACTATCAATATCCATAAATTGTAAAGGTCAGTATTACCATTAGAATAGAAAGGAGGTAACTTTATATAGTTTTGTCTTTCTGAGAGGGGATAAAGAATTTTCTAGTTACTCCCTGTTGTTTTGCCAACATTAATAAGCAAATCAGAAACATTTCTCAGTCATATAGTTAATCAACAAATAAATGTTTTTTTATCATACTACACAAGAGATTAAGTTTGTATCTACTGTAGTTACCACTTCCCATCTTTTTCGTTGTCAGTAGCACTGCATGGTCAAAATTGAATATTTTGTATTTTTAAAATTTATGCTATCAATGTTATTTATAAGACAGCTTCTCCAAATCTTTTAATTTATTACAATAATAATAGATTCATAGCTTTTCGATTTCTAAATTCTTTCATTGATTGGCTTATAATCAACTTTTTCTTGAAGAGCAAGCCTATTAAATCTTTGAGGAATTTCGTTTGAAATGTTTTTCTTACTCTGAATTTTAGAAATATCTCTTTGTATTTTCCACTGCTGGGACAGTTTTATATTCTTTGAAAGCAGTATGTGATATAATTTTATTTTTTATTCTATCTATCTATCTATCTATCTATCTATCTATCTATCTATCTATCTATCTATCTATCTATCTATCTATCTATCTATCTATCTATCTATTTTTGAGACTAGGTCTCACTATTTTTGCCTGTGGGACCACAGGCTCTCGTTGCCCGGGGTACCACGGACTCAAGCAGTCCCCAGCCTCAGCTTCCCAGGTAGCTGGGATTGCAGGCGCACACCACCATGCCCAGCTATTTTTTTGGAACTAGGTCTCACTATGGGCCCCAGGCAGGACTCGAACCATGATCCCTAGCCCTGGCTGCTTCATAGGTTGAAGCTTACAGGCATGAGCCACCGTGCCTGGCCATGATATCATTTCAAATACTGGAAGCAAAAAAATTTGGCAATCAGTCCCCTTCATCTTCTCTTTAAAACATCCCTTCATCTCCCATTCCTAGTTTTGAAATTACATGATTCTGAAATGATACTGTAGGTGTTAATGAGAGCATTTATCATGATCATTTATAAGATTATGTATCACATACTATATGCTGGTAACTATACTAAGTACTTTAATTATTAATTTTACAATTGAGTGGCTACTATGTATGCAATGCTTGGGATACATCAGTGACCAAACAGATAATCAACTACTACCTGTATGGTTCTTACAAATGATGGTATCAGAAGATAATAAGAATTATGAACAATATCCAAAGAAGCAACTTGAATAATATCATTATCTCCATTTTATAGGTAGGGGTTTTAAGGCTCAATGTATATTGAATAATGGTGATATGGACAAAGCTACATAAATGTATATGATAAAGAAAAATTTAGAATAAGTCACTATAAAGCTACAGATTGAGTATTGCACTGTCCTGCTGCTGTTAAATAAGATTAAACTATGTACATCATAAAAATAAAAGTGTAAGGTAGTGAGCATAACAGCAAACTTTAATGTTGTAGGAGAAAATTTAGTATAACCAATCACTTTCATTTTGCAATTGAGCAAACTGATACCCTGAACATTTAAATGACATGGTCAAAATAACACACCAGTTCAATTGCCTAATTAAGATAATTCTGTTGCCTAAAGACCCTCATCCATCAACACATTTCACTACCTGTGCCATACATCAGTAGAATGTTAAGAGTGATAAGAGATCTGGTTATTAGTTCTCATTTGCACTCTGGATAATTTGTTGTTTTATTTCCAATAAAAACAGTCCTTGAAGTAGTCTTACCCAACACTTTGACCCTGACAATAAAATGGAATCAATACTCTGAACCAGTCTGAACTTTGAAAAATGACTTAATTTTCTACACTGGCTAGATAAATGTTTTACTTCTTGAACTGGAAAATATTAGTTGAGATATATAATTTAAAATTTATACTCATTAAATTTTAACTTGGAAATAAAGAACCAACTTTTTGCAAGCTATTTTAAAAATGTTTTATCTTACCTACAATTAATGTATAAAGCTAAATTGCTTATCTTTTTGGATTACAAATTCCTGTCCTTCAATCTGAGTGTTGTTCCAGACTTCAAGAGTAAATCTACTTAAAATTCAAAAGAATCTAGAATATAACCACACTTCTTATAGGAGGTTACTCTACACATATATTGTTCAAATGGAAAGGATCAGAGATATAAATAATAAATATTTTTATGGGTAGAATTATAAACATCTGTTTGAGTAAAATAATGATGATAGTTTAGTAATAATGATTTAGTTATGACCTAGGAGACATTAGTTTTTATCTTTCAATGTCACCAGAATATTTATTGCTTTTAAAGCCATTTGAAAATAAGTGTAGTTACCTTCTACTGGGTCATTTAGAGCCATTTTATTGTTATATGAAAGTATTTTCAGCAAATTCCTGTTATTTCAGTGTGTATACTGAGACAAGGAGAGAAAGATATAGAGTGATAAGGAGAGAAGAAAAGATAAGAGAGAGACACATAGTGGTATAATCTCAAAGCAGTATTAAGTAGGCCAATTTTAAATGTTTTGGGTTTAATATTAATATCCCCACTTATTAGAGGGGAATTGAAACTCAAAGAAGTTAAATGTCCAGACAAAGTCATATTAGTTTTATCTTAGTGGCAAAGCCAACTATCCCAGAATGAGGTCTTTATAATCTTAAGTCTTTCTTAACAAATTTATTTATGCTATTTTAGGTTATCCTTTGAAAATAAAGTACATCTAGTAATGCCTTGAAAATTGTGGCATTTTTGTCATTAATTTGTAATGCAAATAAATTCAGTCAAGCTCTGTCCCACTTTGCCTAGGTTGTTTTAGTGCATATCTATATTTGTGTTGGGAGGCTCAGGTTAATTGCGTAATGTTCAGTCTATAAACAGATAGTTATTTATATGCATCTACTTCAGACCATATGCAAAACTCTTTGAACCATATGGGTTGATAGAGAATAAGGAGGAAATGTGAAAAGCTGGCAGAGAAGCCTGAGAGACAATATTTCCACCCTTGTATTATTTGGTGTTTATTACATTATTAAAGAAGATAGGGTTATGAAAATATGATAGTTGGCCTAAAGTGCTTTTGAAACATAGAGAGAGCCAAGAAAGCTAGTGAATATATGATTACATAATTTATTTAAGTGCTATATAGACTACATATAAAAATTAATTATTTGCCTGAATAATTTATATTTATTAACTGAAAATATAGGCATAAGAATTTTAAGTTTAAAAGTTTGCTTTGAAGGACCTCAAAATGTAATGGTTGTAAAAAGTAATGACTCTGAAAAACAAAATATAGAGACAACAAATGTGAATTCAGAGATGGAGGTGGGTGTGGACCACACAGCTTGCATCATCCCAATCAATGGAAGAAAGTGTTTGAAGGGAGGATGCCATCATATGATCCTAAGTAACCAAGTGAAAATAAAACTGAAAGGGTCTTTGGGATTTAGAGGTAGATATAATTCAGGAATTAGCAATAGATGGCTGGCTGGATAATAATAATGATTTCTAAGGCACTTTACAAACAATTCATCTTAAAGAGTTTTGGTAACTTTAGGACATATTTAAATTCTAAAGTTTATTTAGCTGAGTTAAAAAAATAATTGTGTTATATAGTAGTAACTATTTATGGAATGCTCTTTTTTTTTTAAACACTGTTTTCAATCGTTAGTTTTCATGTAATTTTGGCTCCTTATTTGGAGCCTATTACCATTAATCTCTTTATTGCTGAGGAAACTGAATCACAGAGAAACACATAAGTTTTACGAATTCTCACAGATATTACTTGCAAAGTAGACATTGGATAGTAGACTGCATCCTTAACCACCAAGGTAGACTATGTAGATCTTTAATAATTCTGTTTTCTGTAAGATGTTTGATCATTATGGAATAAAACATTTGTTTTCTCTAAAATGACAGTAATAACAAAAACAATAACTAAACTAACAATCTTTAGTAAATTGAAAATAGTCAAGATGATCTGCAAAGAGATATTCCTTCTTTCTTAAGATGAATAAAACCTGAAACAATCCAACATTTTATAAACCAAAACAAAAATACAACATCAATGATCAAATTGGTTATTCAATCTACATGATTATGTTTCCAAGAAAATACTCTAAAATTTAATTTCAAGAAATAGAAATGTTTGAAATTGCTTTATACGTATGATCAAACACCTGTGATGAAGCAAAGACAAACAACATTATTCTTTTAGGTGACATGAGTTTTTTCTTCCATCATTTTATAGAAGATTTAAATGATCTGGTTGAGTAGCTATCTCATGCATCTGTTTCTATTAATTGGAGGACACTGACAAATCATTCTAAAATAGTGAATGACAAGCTAAGTTCCAGTAGTTGGAACAAATTGAGTCTTATATTATTCCCCTTGGTATAACCTCCTGACTTTTACCTATGAAACTCAAAGTTACCACACAAGATATTCCCTGACAATTTTGAAGACTTCCTGAACTTTGAGAACTTCACTAATTCTTTAAGACCTAGAATGTTTAATTTTTATAGTTTTGTATTTTCATTTTCCTCTTCTTCTGCAGGGGGCTATAATGTTCCTGAAATATGGACTAAAAGTTATGCTTTTAGAAGCTAACATATTAGAGATATTTGAGAATATCTGAAATTACAGGTGAAAGGTAATGTGGCAGTTACGCAGAAGTAGAAAAAGGATGTTCCAACTGTAGTCAACCTGAGTAAAGGCAGTTTTCTGAAACCCTTACAGAGGAGAAAAGGAGAATGGATGGATATTGTTGTCAGTGCCTGCACTTTGGTTGATGTCTGAGGTCAATGCCTAGGACAACCTCCCCATGATTTTATACAGTTCATAGACTTTATTATAAGATGGTAAACTTCTGACTTCCTAAACTCACAGTAAGGAAATGAGACATTTTCTCTGAGGTTAAATTGTGCACGCTACTAACCAAACAAAATAGGAAAAGTCAAATTATTAGTAGAATGGTGTGGTAAATCCCTGGGATTGCAATGATGTGAAATTTATATATAAATAAATTTTTTAAAAAAGTACATTTTACTTAAAAAAAAAAAAAGACTAAGACACATTTGGACACATGCCGATGCTGTTTCAAAGGAAATCTGCAATGATTTTAATTCCTTTCAAAAGGAAAGAAAACAGATTTGGTAGCTGCAATGTTTTGAACTTGCATTGACTTGTCAAATAAGGAGCTGAATGTTGATTAGAAATAGAGCAATCCTGAAAAAAAAAACTGAAGGAAAATATAAACAGCTGAGACTATATCAAACTGAAAAGCTTCTGTCCCACAAGAGACAATACCCTAAACAAAAAGAAACCCAACCGAATGGGAAAACAATTTTGCCCTCCATAAGTGATAAGGGTCTGATACCAAAGATTCACAAAGAACTCACACAACTTGACAAAAACAAAGCCAAAAATAAAATTTAAAAAATGGAGTGAAGAACTAAAAAGATACTCCTTGAAAGAAGAAATACAAATGATCAATAGGCATGTGAAAAAATGTTCAACATCACTTATAATCAGGAAAATATAAATCAAACCACACTGAGATACCATCTTACACCAGTAAGAATGTCCCATGTTAAAAAAAAAAGGCAACAACAAATGTTTGCATGGATATGGCAAGAAAGGAGCACTTTTACACTGCTGATGGGCATGCAAACTGATCCAGCCATTATGGGGAGCTGTGTGGAAAACCATTATACTAGTGATAATGAAACTACAATTAAATCCGACAATCCCACTTCTGGGAATTTACCCAAAGGATACAAAACACTAATTCAAAAGGACACCTGTACTGGTATGTTTTTTGCAACAATATTTACAATAGCCAGGATATGGAAACAACCCAAATTCCCCAAAGCAGAGGAATGAGTCAGAAAGTTGTGGTATAGGTACACAATGGGCTATTATTCATCATTCAAAAAGACAAATTTAATGGACTTATGATAAAATGGATGGAGCTGGAAGGAATCATGTTAGCAGAAATAAGCCAGAAGGAAAAAGAGAAATACTGGATGGTCTCACTTATATAAGGGGCATAGGGAAAACAAACAAATGGACAAAAAATAATTTTTTTAACTTTCAACAGAACTGAAGTATAGAGTAAGAGAGGGGGAGGAGGGTAAAATCGGGAGAGTGATGGGCACAAAAGATTAAGATGGTTCATCAGTGATAAGGTGATGGGAGAACCTTGGGGTAGACAATTATTTATATGTGTATATATATATGCATATATATACACACATACACAGTCAATTAAAAATAAAATTAAGAAAAAAGAAATAGAGCAATGATTCCTTTAGAACATTTTAAAACTTTATGTTCATCTAAAATCTTATAAAGGAATGACCATGAATCATCATTCCTCAAGATTTTTCACTCTCTTAATCTAACAGTTTTGACCACCCTCCCCCCCAAAAAAAATCTGTTTTCTTGGATATTTATTGTACTGCACTATTATTAAGGCTGTTTGGAATTTTCAGAAAATTCAGAGAAAGATACAAATATTCCCATATTCTTGCTGCCCCCACCATGCATAGCATACTCTGTTATCAATAGCCTCCACCAGAGTGGTGCACTGATATAATTTGACATGTAATTTTCACCCAGAATTCTCATTTTGTATTAAGGTTCACTCTTGTTGCTGGATGTTTTATGTGTCTTGTCATATATGTTGACATGTATCTACAATTATAGTACCACAGAGTATTCTCACAGCCCTAAGAAACAATGGAATATTACTCATCAATTAAAAATGACAAATTTGATGAGTTTATGGTAGCATGGATGTACCTTAAAAAAAATTGTATTAACAGAAACCAGTCAGAAAGAAAAAGACAGAAACCAAATGGTTTCACAACCAAATGAAAGTACACAACTTGGAGGGGAGGGGATCAGCTGGAGTGACCAGGGAGGCGAGATGGTGGGTGACCACCAGGGATTAAAATGATGTGATGTGATGTGATGTGATGTGATGTGATGTGATGTATATATATATACTATTAAAAAAAAACCACTATGATCTGCTTATTCATGTCTCTCTCCACACTAGTATTTGGAAACAAGCACTCTTTTAAAATCTCCATGTTTTTCCTTGCCCAGGATTTCTTATCATTGGAATCATAGTGTATATAGTGTTTTCAGACTGGCTTCCTTACTTAGTCATATACATTTAAGTTTTGTTGACATCTTTTCATGGTTTGATAGATTATTTATTTTGAGTCCTGAATAATGATACATAACTTGCATATAACACATTTTATTTACCTACTGAAGATATTTTGATTGCTTCCAAGTTCAAACAAATACAAATAATGTTGCTATAAACACTCACATGCAGGTTTTTGTGTGGACTCAAGTTTCAGTTCCTTTTGGGAAAATGAAAATGATTTTGATTTCTGAATCATATGGTAAGAATAAGTTAAGTTTCATAAGAAGCTAGCTAGCAAACTGTCTTCCTAATGACTACAGTTTATGTATTTCCATCAGGAATAAATAAGCATTTCTGTTGTTCTACCTTGTCTTAGATTTGGTGCTTTTATTGTCACAAATGTTGAATTAGTTTATAATCAATGTTTTTACAGATATTGTATTTTTGCAACATAGAATGATGAAGGAAAAAGCAGTGTCAAGGGTATTTCCCAAAACCCAATTTTAAATTTAAATGTTTGTTTTCATTTACTTTTTCATTTTTGACACTTAAATGTGTCCATTAGTACATAGTACACACACACGCACACACATACACACACACACACACGCATATATGCTGAGAAGAAAGATTCCAGAATTTTATTTTCATTTATTTAGTTTTATCGCGCTAACATTGGTTCACAACACTGGGTATGATTTAAGAAAACAGGTTCATACCTCCTCTGATGTATAACCACACCAAACCCACCACCATAATACTTTACCATGGAACAATGGGCCATCTGCCCCTTTGTTTCCAAACTTACTTTGCCTCTACCAGCCCCAATTCTGCGGTTATTTTTCTCAGATTTGTTTTGGTTTAGTTTTGTCAATTCATTTGTTTTATTTCTTTATATTCTAAATAAGTGAGAACAACCTTTTATTTCTCTTTTTATCTCTAGTTTATTTCACATACTATAATCACTTCCAGTTACATCCTTGTTGTTGCAAATCACAAGAGTTCATCAGTTTTCAGGGCTGAGTAGTCCATTTATATATACCACATCTTCTTACTTCATTCCTATGCCATTAGACACTTCATTTGTTCCCATAAGTTGATAACTGTAAGTAGTGCTGTCATGAACATAAGGATGCGTTTGAAATAGCATTTTTTTAAAATTCTTCAGATAGATAACTGAAAGTGAAATTACTAAGGTGTATGGTATACCTCTTTTTAATATTTTGAGGGAACTCCATGCCATTTTCTATAGGGACTTGGCCAGTCTACTTGTTTACCTTTTGTTAAATTGTATAACTCTTTGCAGATCTTGTATATTAGCCCTTTGTTGGATATATATAATTTGCAAATATTTTCTCCCATTCTGTAGCATGTCTTTTCATTATAAGAACAGTTTATTTTGCTGAAGAATAGACTTACTAATTTGATGTAGATTCATTTGCTTATTTTTGTTGAACTTTTCATTACCATTAGAGTCCAATACACAAAAAATGAACAAAGCTGTAAAAATCATCAATAAAACCTTAGCAAATTGAATTCAACAGTACAATGAAAAGATCATGTATTGTGACCTAGTGAGAATTATTCCTGAGAACTAAAGAAGGTTCAACACATGTAAATTAATCAGTGTTATTCACCAAATCAACAAAATAGAGGTAAATATATATGATAATTTTGATAACAACTCTTAGTAACATGGGTGTAAAAGAAAACACTTCAATATAATCAAGAGGATACATGTCAAGCCCATAGATATTTTCACACTCTAAGTTTGGAGACTGAAAGCTTTTTCTCTAACATCAGGTACACATGGTGTTTGCTCTCACAACTGCTACTCAAGATATTATTATAAGTCCTTGTCAAATAAATTAGGAAAGAGGAATATATAAAAGAAATCAAAATGGGAAGATATGAATGTATGAATATCTGCAGATGTCTTAATAATTTACACAGTAAAAATAAAGCTTCCAGGAGACTTATTGAAACAAGTAAATCAATACAGTCAAGCAGTTGCCTAAAAAATAATTTTGCAAAATTCAACTTCATTCCTAAATGCAAACAATAGACTATAGAGAGGAAGCCAGGAAAATATCCCATTTACTACTGCATCAAAAAGTATTAAGTACCTCTGAACAAAAGAGGTAAAGGATCAGTACTCTGAAATTTTTAAGGCATTATTAAAAGTCATGAAGAAGATGTAAATAAATAAAAAAAATTCCCTGTTTATGGATTGGAATAATTAACATTGTTAAAAATGACCATTTTACCCAAAGCATTGCACAGCTTAAATCCAGTCCCTATACAAATATCAATGGCATTCATGGAAGAAATAGAAGAAACATTATTGATATTTATTTTATATCACAAAAGATCTTGAATAGCCAAAGCAACGCGGAAAATAAAGAGAATGGAATAGCACATGTTGAACATCAAAGAATGCTACCACAGAGAATACTTTTAAATTTCGTTTGAATCTGATTCCTAATGGCAGTCTAAGTACACTACTAATCCCCTCGCTTCAAAATTTACTGAATTGACTTGTCTTTAGAGTAAAACCACAATATTTATAATATTTTATCAAATTTGCACATGAATTTCCTCTAACTTCCAACCATATTCTCCTTTTTCACTCCACTCTGGCCACAATGGCCTTTTTACAGTTCCTCATTAACTCATTGTCTCTTTTCCACCTCATGGCCCAAGTATTTGCTATTTTACCTTTAACCAAAATAATCTTTCTCCATATATAGTTGTCACTGAAGGCTTTACCTGAAATTTTCTCTTTGATGTTACCTCCTCAGTAAACTTTCCGTATCAAACTAAAAGAAATATACTAAACTAAAAATATACTAAACTAAAGAAATATTCTCCTAATTACCAACCAAGATTTTTTTAAAGGCAAATATTTCTTTATAGTACTACAGAATTTTTTTTTACACTTGGTTTATTCTCTCTCTAATCTGTGCTGTATAAACTCCATGAAAGCAGCTTTTAAAAAATTTTATACTGAGGTATTATTATATTTGCATTTTGGAAGTAGAGGATTCCATTCTTTCTCCTGTTACCATAGCTCTTCCACCATGAAGGCACTCATAGTCCACCACAATATTCTTTGTGTTCCTTTTCCACTTGTGTTTGTCAACAGCAATACCCCTCCCCCCACACACACACAGCTCAGGATCTAAAGCTTCAGTTCTGTAGTTTGCTTTCAAAGGCTAATTTGGGCTTGAATTTATCTAACCCCATGTCTGGTTTCTATATTCCACATATAAATGATGCCTATATTAGTCTTTTTTCTTCTGACTTATTTTGCTTAGCATAATATATTTCTGCTCCATCTATGTTACCACAATGGGCCTGGGTTTCTTTCTTTCTTTCTTTCTTTCTTTCTTTCTTTTTTTTTTTGATTGCTGAGTGCTATTCCTTCGTCCACACCTTCTTGATCCCACTTGTTTGGGGGGCATTTGAGTTGTTTCCGTAGTTTAGCTATTGCAGAAAATGTGTCAATTAACGTGTGTTCAAGTTTCCCTGAAAATTAGTGTATTTGTGTCTGTTGCAAAGCTTCAAGGAGTAGAATTGCTGTGTTTTATGGGAGATCCATTTTAAATATTTTGATAAACCTCCATTCTACTTCTCATAAGATATTGGTCAGTCTACATTCCCACTAAGATTGCAAGCCACATGCTCTACATATCCACGTCTTTACCAGCAGCTGTATTTAGTCTTTTTTATATGAGCCATTTATTTATTAATTGTTTTTATTGATTGCACACATCTATCTATCTATCTATCTATCTATCTATCTATCTATCTATCTATCTATCTATCTGTCTGTCTGTCTGTCTGTCTGTCTGTCTGTCTGTCTGTCTGTCTGTCTGTCTGTCTGTCTGTCTGTCTGTCTGTCTGTCTGTCTGTCTATCCGTCCGTCTGTTGGTCCATCCGTCCGTCATCTATCTATCATCTATCATCATCTATCTTACATCAATGTCTATCCCTAAGTTCTCCAATCACTTTATCACCCATGAACTTTCTGTCTTATGTGTCCTCCCCCTCTTCCTCACCCTTTTCTTCCTCTCCTCCTCTTTCACTCTATATTTCAGTTCTATATTTTTGTCAGTTTTATATTTTTCTTGTTCATTTGTCTGTTTTTCCTAAATCTCTCATATAAGTGAAACCATCCCATATTTCTCTTTGTTTTTCTAGCTTATTTCTGCTTGACAAGCATGAAGTGGTACATTTTTGTGATTTTGATTTGCATTTCCCTGACAATAAATTGGATGAGCTTTTTTTTTCTTATGCCTGTTGGTCTTCTGTATATCTTCTACAGAGAACTACTAATTTGACTCATCTACAGTTTTAATTGGCTTATTTTCTTTTTGTTGACTTGCATGGATTCTTTTATATTTTTAAAATCAGTACCATATCAGATGTACAGTGTATGAATATATTTTCCCATTCAGTTGGGTATCTTTTTTGTCTTAGGTACTGTTTTTTTTTTTTCTGTCCAGAAGTGTTTTAGTTTGATACCCAAATTGTTTATATATTTGTGTATGTATATATATTTATTACTTGCTGTTGGAGAGGTATCTGCAAAGATATTCCTAGTATTATGTTGTAAACTGTCCTATTTTTTCATATATTTTATTGTTTCTAATCTTGCATGCAAATCTTTCATGCATTGAGTTTCTTTTTGTGTTTGAGATGAGATGTTGATCTAACTTCTTACTTTTTTATGTGACTGTCAGATTATTTTGCTCCAGTTTATGTCCTTGTCTTCTTTGTTGTATATTAACTGTCCATAGATTTGTGGGTTTAATTATGCAGTCTTAATCCCAACCCATTATTTTGTATATCTGTTTTTGTTTGAATATCATTCAGTTTCTATTCTTACAGCTTTGCAGTATATTTTGAAGTCTGGTAGTGGGATACTGCTGTATTTGTTTTTGTCAGGATTATTTTGTACTGTTCTTTTTTCCTTTCGTGTTATTTGGTTGGTAGTAATGTTTACCTTATTAAATGTGTTTGTAAGTATTCCTTCTCACTATTTTCAGAAGAGTTTGAGCAGGATAAATTAGTTCATCTTTGAAATTTGGTAAAACTCACTTTTGTAGTCCTCTGGCTTGGGATTTTGTATTTTGGGAGAGTTTTGATCACTGTTTTAATTTTCTTGATTATTATTGTTCATGCTTTCTATTTACTGTAATCAGTCTCATATGGTTGTATATTTCTAGGTATGTGTCCACATCTTCTAAATTATTGAATTTACTAAGGTACTGATGTTCATAATGGCCCCTTTTTAATCTCTGAATTACTTCAGTGTATGTTGTAACTTCATTTTGTTTGTGACCACTTTTTATTTAAGTTTTCTCCCTACTTTATTAATGAATATAGGGAACAGTTTATCTGTTTTGTTTTTTTTTTTCTCAAAGAATGAGCTTTTGGTTTCATTAATCTTTTTGGAATATATTTTTCACTTCTAAATCAGATAATTTTTTGTCTTATTTTTACTATTTACTTTCTTTGCCTTTTGGTTTGGTTCTTCTTCTTTTTTTATTTCCTTCAGAGTAGAGATGTGGACCAGCATTACTGTGTACTCCCCTCTTAGTATCAATTCTGTGCACCATAAATTCTGGAAAATTGTGTCTTCATTGTCATTGATCTTGAGATAATCTTGTCCTTTTTTAATTTTCTCATTAAATCAACAGTCTTTCAATAATGTGTTGTTCAGTCTTTAGGTATAGAAGATTTTCTCTGATTTCATTTTATAATTTATTTCTGCTTGGATAATTTTATATCAGAAAAGATGTTTGATATGCTTTCTACTACATTGACAAGTACTTTGTCTTCCTTGTGTATTTCTTCATTAATAATTATATGATTTCCATCCCTGATCATTACCATTTTTAACTAAATCTGATTTATCTAAATAGCATGACAGTCCTTGCATTATTTTGGGTTCCATTTGTTTGTAGGACTGTTTCCCAGTTCCTTACTCTGATGTTATATTTAATCTTTGGAGCTCAAGTTCATTTCCTGAAAATAACAAAGATATGGCTTCTCTATCTTAAACCAACCAGGGACTTAGTATTTTATAATTTGTGAGCATGGTTCATTACATTTATTCATTATTGACATATGACCTCTGTTATTCTGTTTTTAGTGTTGTGGTGGCTCTGTTGCCCTTTTCAGTTATTTATGCATGGTTTTTTGTTTTTTGTTTTTTTTTTAGGTTTAGGTGAAAGGGTTCCATTCAATATTTTTGGAGTGGTGTCTACAGTTTACAAACTCCTTAAGCTTCATCTGAAGGAGAACCTTACAGGGTAGTATATTCTTCGCTGGTAACTTTTATTTTTAAGTATTTGGAGAACCTCTTTACATTCTCTTCTTGCCTGTAATCTTAAGAGAGCTTTATTTTCTCCAAACAAATCAATTAAAAAGACATTTTGTCCAATAACAGAATTAAATCCAAATTCTGATCAAATAAACACACATACACATACACACAGACGTATGTACCTAAAGAGATTAGTATAGCTTAGCAATTGTACATTTTTACACTTTTGAATTTCTGTCGTAAACTGGATTGTGTGGCTAACAATTGCAAAAAAGGCAATGGTAAAAACTTTGGTAGGAAAATTTCATTTTGAAAAATAACATATAATCCTGTGTTTTTTTTCTAAGTAGGCAGAAGGATTTTTTTCTAGCTTAGAATTTGCTAATGGTTATTTTGAGGCAATGTCATAACTGTAACAGTACTAAACCTTATATTTGTGTAGTGATTTAAAGATTATAAATGCTTTTATGTGCATTATGACATTTAATCCTCCTTGTCCAATAAATGCTTAATAATCATCAGTGAAAATGTGTCCAGATGGTTTAAAATGGATATCAGCCACAAATTATACATTAAAGTAGAGGTTACTAAAAAAAGGCTTTGGAAATCTTTAAAAATTTTTTTCTAGTAAAATATAAATATTTATAAATGTAAATATAAATATATGTCATATTTTAAATTAAATTTAAAATAATTATATTTTATATATTTACAGAACATTTTGTATGACATACATTTTGCATATTCATAATTTTATATATTTATGTACTGTAATTATATATATTTACTTAATGCATATATTATGTTAGTAGGTATACATATAGACACATATATATTTAAACAGGTGTTTAGTTGCTCTCTGCTCTTATTTTATCCTGTACATT
The DNA here is from genome assembly GCA_004024945.1 of Uropsilus gracilis. NCBI lineage: Eukaryota > Metazoa > Chordata > Mammalia > Eulipotyphla > Talpidae > Uropsilus > Uropsilus gracilis. Next base: position 22,849 of record PVHY01001238.1, read on the forward strand.
TTCATTCAATTATTCCTTCAGATATTGAATTAGTATTTACTTTATTGCAGATACTATACACAATATAATCTAGCAGAAATTATGAATGTAACCCTGTCCTTATGAAACTAAAGATCTAAGGAATAAACAAATCAAAATGGATATTTAATTATAATTCTATTTTTATATTTATTTGATTATATTTAATATACAAAATTGTGTGCAAATTTAATAAACACAATTTAATGAGCTTCGGTATTTGACCAAACTGTAATACCACCACCAAAACCAAAATGCTAATGATGAATAAGAAAGTAGGCATATATATTTATTCACTTCCAAAAATGTCCTTGTATTATTTTACATGTGGGTAGTTTAGTAAGAATATTTAGAATATCTATTCACTTAACATATTTTAATGTGTATAATCAAGTAGTTAGAAGTAAATACGATGTTGTACCATAGCTCTTGAACATCTTGCACAACTAAAATTTTGTAACCATTGAAAAATAATTCTCCATTTCCCTTACCCTCATCCCCCTGACAAAGACCATTTTATTTTCTCCTTCTGTGAGTTTATACATCTCAAATAGATGTAACATTTGTCTTCTGTAAATTACTAGTTTCAATTATCATAGGGTCCTCTTGGCTTCTCCATGTTATCAAAAATAGAAAGATAACATTTCTTTTTTAACATCCTCCTAAATGGATACAACATTTGCCTGTCAAATTGGGGCAAATAATTGATATCTACAAAAAACTCAAATCAACAAAGCAACAAAAGTGAACAAACTAATCAAACTAAATAGACCCAAGAGGTAAAAATATACTTTTCTGAAAAAAAAATGCACATGATCATTAGGAACATTAAAAAAATGTTCATGAGCACTATAGTCAGGGATATGTAAATAAAAACCACAATGAGATGTTACAACTGTAAGAATGCCCCATATTAAAAAAAATCAGAACCAAGTGCTGGCAAGGATATGGAGTAAAATCAAACCCTTATACACTGTTGGTAGAAAGTTGTTTAATCTAGCTTTCATAGAAAATAGTAGGAAGATCTTTTAAACAATAAATATAGATCTACCACATAACAATTCCAATCTTATGTATCTGCACAAAGGATGTAAAATCACTGATTTTATGGAATATATAGAAGCACTCCTATATTTGCTGCCACAGTATTTACAATAGCCAACTTATTGAAACAGCCCAAGTATGAATGACAGATGAGTGGATTAATATGTGCTACATATACAAAATGGAATGCTTCTCACTTATGATAAAGTAATTTAAATCTTGGCATTTGTAAAACTGAATGAAACTAGAAAGTGTTATAATAAGCAAAATAAAAAGTCAGAAGATGAAAGAAAATTACCAGATGACTTCATATGTGGAATACAGAAAAACAAAAGAAAGAAATATTCAAATTCTAAAATTATTTGGAATTGAGGCTACCAGAGTGGAACTCTGGGGACTGGAGAGCAAAATGATGAGGGTACCCAGTAAACTATAGTGAAGGATTACTGATGTTTTGGTGGTGGGTGTGTTATGTTAATATATTTCTGAAATAAGTGGGAACTCTTATCTCAAAGTTATATACAGAGTTGCAAGCCAACATTATCTCATTTAAAAGATACTACACAAAATAATAAAAACACAATTTCCCGTTTAAAGGTTATGTAACATTCAGTTATGTGCATATACCATATTTTCTTTATCCATTTGTGTGTGGATGTATATTTGAATTGTTTCAATATCCTTATATAAATAATATTGCAAGAAGCATAAAGATGCAGATCTCTCTATTAGATTCTCTATGAGATTCAATTACTTTCTTACATATTTGGAAGTGGATTTGCTAGATCCTGTGGTAGTCCTACTGTTCATTTTTTGAGAAAATTTGATACTTCTTTTCATTATGGCTGTATCAGTTTACATTCTCATCAACAGTGTATAAGAGTTCCAATTTCTCCTTACCATTCTGTCATCTTATGTTTATTTATTAATAGTAGTGATACTAAGTGGAGTGAGATATTATCTCATATTTTGATCTTTATTTCCCTGATGCTTAGTAATACTAAGCACTGACCATGGAATGTCAATTTGAATCTCTTGACTACTCTTTGGTTATTATATTGAACTATGAGTTCCTTCTATATGTTGGATATTAACCCCTTATCAGACAGATGGTGAGCAAATATTTTCTTACATTCCATAAGATGACTTTACAATCTGCTGGTCATCTCCTATTGCTGTTCAGATGCAAAGTTTAAGTCTAGTGAAGAAATCATCCTTTTAATATTGGAAGTAAATAGTATTTTATATTAAAATGGTAATAATAAGCTTTGCTAAAAAAAGTTGGCAAGTAGAAAGTTAAATTACCAATGTTCTGTTGTCTCTATTTTGTAAACATAAATAGTATTTGTAAATCACCATTTAAGATCTCCTTGTGAAACATATCTATCTACCTTTAGAGTTATTAGTTCAGGTGAAGTAATTATGAGTTTAATAGTCAGCATGACACCTACAGTAAGATTTGTTGCTTTTCTTACATAAAATTCCTTCTTTCAAAACCCAAAATATAAAAAAATACAATGTATTTCTGTATTAAATCAAAATGTAGAGTTTGTTTAATGTTTACAGTTGTGTTTGAACAGGTAATATATTAACAGGTAAATAAAATAAGGATTACTGAAAATACTGAAAGAGATATTTATGTCATAAGATATTAGTGTCATTTGCACTAAAATACAAAGTACATTATTTCTTTTACTGTTCCTTAAGATAAGCATTGAAAATATTTTATGACTACAGCCAGAGTACACCCTAATTAATCTTATATCTAGAAGCTGTAATCAATCATTCATGTTTAACTAGCATTTTTTCTCTCATATTTTGAATTATTGATTCATCTATGAAACACAAAATATTTTTTGAAAATATCTAACATCTGTTGCACTCCACTTTCAATTTACATAGTCTGTCTCATTTTGTAAAGATTGCTGAGGTGTTAAAAGAGACCCACAGTTTTATATGAAATGAAATGATTCTTGATAAAAGTCTTATAAAATGCTGTTTTGCTGGTTTAAGACATAACTAATTTCTAAATTAATACAATTACAACCACAGTTTAGTAGAGAAAGCAATTAATACTACTTTTGAACTCCTGGACTGATTTGAGCCAGTGCTAATGTAATGCCAGTTGGAGGCAGCTGGTTAAACAGTGAAAATTATTCAAACTTGTGTGGGTGACATTCACCTTGTTATCAGTTGGCAGGCATGTTGTAAATCACAGAAGAGAGCCCATAATATTTAAGAAAATAACAAAAAATCACTCATTGGGATTCAATATTCAGCTCAGTTGATCTTTATCTTGTTAATTTAAACAATCCTGCATCCTGAGAAAGCAAACTGAATAGCCATCAGAATAGTAATAAAAATCAGATTGCGCACGGAAATATTAAGAAAAAATGCACTATGTACTTAATGTTAGTCTGTACTCATATTCAAAGGTGTTAGTTTTCATATTTAAGTAGTTATTCATATGCGTTAATAAATCTAAGATTAAAATGCAAGTTTTAATGTGTGTGTGTTATCTTCCCTGAACACACAATATAAAATATGGCTCATAAAGAATGATGGTAGTTCAGTATGTTGAATTTAATGTATACACATGCATCAGAAACACAAACAGGCAGAAGCTAGTTAATGATTTAGAGATTTCTAAATAAATCATAATTCTTATCTACGTGCTGATGGTCTAAGTGCTAAGGGCAATGCAGATAGTTTCCAAGTGCTAAAAGGAATCTTCCATTAGATTTAGCTATTTTTTTGATTTGTTCATCAAAGTTCATAACCCTTCTCCTCCTGAACACAGGACACATGTGAAATCTTAAAAGTCAATTTAAATGACTTCTAATAATAAAACTTGGAATTTAGTATCATTTCCTTCTGAAAACCTGTATATTGAATAAACTTTTTTTTTTAATCATACAAAGACAAAGGTAGTGAAGAAGAAATAATAACAACAACACAAATAGAGAAGTGGTATCTGATTTAAGAAAAAAGGAAGATTAAAGAAAAAAAAAGAAAGCTCTTAACTAAAGAGTAACCCAATATTCAGGGCAGAAGCTTCTGGGATCTTAGGAAACTCTGGTTGTAGTTGCCTCTGTAAGCTGGCATGAGGCTAGGAGTAAGTAAAGCAAAAATAATTGAAAGTTTTTCTTATCATTTAATACTTTCACAATACAATGTACCTGGCAGAAGAGTCAAAATTCATTCATTAGGGTAAAAGGGAAGACCTATGATTGATGGACACAAGGCCAATTGAGAAGCAGAATACAATAAAAATGAAGAAGTAATTTAATTTCTCCTTTTGGGATGCAGGCAACCCAAACTCTCTCCTAGGGAGGAGCATGGAAAAAACATTTTCTCTAAGATATAGGAGCAGTCCTACATACAGATAGCTATTAAACAACCCAATCAGAATTCTTTGATTTGAAATCCAAATAGACAGACCCTGTCCATAAGCACAGAACCCAATTTTTAAATGTCCCACCATTAAATGAAAAGACACTTGCACATCATTAGATATCTGAGAAAAGTTTCTACCTTGGGAGTCAGAACATAAAGCCAATGCACATAAAAGACTTTAGGGTAAATGAGATTCTTCAGGAAAATGAAAAATATTAGTTTTTTTCTTGATTAGTAATATCTAATTTCTAATAATATCTTTAATGTCATGACAACATATCACCTATTTGAAAATAAAATTCAAGCATGAAGGAAGAGAATAAGAAAATCTTAGAAATTACAAGCATTTGTAATAATAGAAATTAAACATTTAGTAGAAGGCACGACAAAGCAAATTGAGGGGAAATATAATAAGATAAGGCAAAAGAATATATGAGAGAAAATACTATTGAACTGATTCAGGATGCCCCCACTTTTGAAAAAAAAGGACAAAAGGGAAGAAAGGACAATGGACTGTTGTGGTGGACAATGGGCAGTTTGGTGGTGCATGCTTTACAGTGTCAATATCTGATGGGAGTATCCTAAGGCTACCTCAATTAAAGATAATTAAGTAAACAAAACAAATAGATAAATAAACTGAAAGTTAATAGGGAAAATAAAGGAAATAAATAATCGAAACTATTTTGAGGAAATTCTCCGTAACTGAAGAAATGAACATTATTGTTGAAGTTATTCTCTGTAGCCGGGCACGGTGGCTCATGCCTGTAAGCTTCAGCCTATGAAGCAGCTGGGGCTAGGGATCACGGTTTGAGTCTGACTCAGGGCAACACAGCGAGATCTAGTCCCCAAAAATAGCTGGGCGTGGTGACACACGCCTGTAATCCCACCTACAAGGGAAGCTGAGGCTGGGGATTGCTTGAGTTCGTGGTACCCTGGGCAACATGAGCCTGTGCTTCCATGGGCAAAAATAACGAAACCTAGCCTCAAAAAAAAAATTATTCTATGTATATCTTGCTGTGTAGAAATACTCTCCCTACACCCCCATATAGAAGCATATTTTTGTCAAATTTTGAATAACTGGGGAAAATGCAAAGAAATATCAAGATTCCAGAGGAAAAAAAAAGAGAGGGAGGGAAGGAGGAAGCGAAATACTAGAAGGATTAATAATACCGTTGAGAAACATTTTGAAAGATTGAAATAAATGAGAACATATAGCACACTCAGTTACTGGAAGATTCAATTTTGTTAAAATAGTAATTCTGCTGCAGTCTAGTCTGCTACCACACTTTCTCACTATGTACTAGCTGAGATGAATTTGTTTGAGTTCTTAAAATATATAACAAATCATTCTTTGTTGAAAGTGTTTGCACATGCCACATACTGTTTTTTTGATCTGAATGTTCTTGTAATTTTAAGCTCAGCTAATTCCTGCTCATCCAATAGTGTATATGTCACATTCTAGTGAATTCTCCCCTAATACTCAAAATAAACTTCATTCTTGCTGTATGATCTCATATTATCCTTATTTTTAATAACTGTATTTCTGTCACTGTATGTATTTATAAATTTTTACGTAACCAATTAATATACATTTTAGATTTAATATCATAAGTTCCACCATGTCTAGTTGAGGTTATCTATTAAATTATGAATCATCTTGAGATGTTTTGAAATTGTCTTTTAGTAATTCTCTTTCCAAATATGTCATAAATTCTTTGTGGCATAGATTAATGTCTATTTTTGTTTACCACTGTTTTCACAATGCCTGATATTTAGTTGTTACTCTAAAACATATGCTATGTGAATTCAAAAGAATTTCATCCAAACAGCAGTGTTAGCAAGAAGATATCAAAGATAACTGAGTAACAGCTTCCACTGATTCTTTAAAAAGTCAGATCTTTCTGTAAAGCATTGGAACAAATGCTTCATAATTAAATTTATGTAGCAAATACTGGAAATTTGCTGTTCACTAATTCATTCATAGTCAGGTACAAGATGGACAAATGAGTTTAAGGTGGAAATAATATGAGAAATATAAGCAAACTGTGGTGATCTCAGACAGCAATTCACAATTTATGACTTTCACATCTCAGCTTTCCTCCTTCCTTGCAGTTTCCTATCAGCCATTTCAGTTACTCTAATCCTTTTCATCCTTTAAAGTCATCCTTTAAATGACTTTAAAGATGTAAATCTTCTCCTGTCAAGTCCACTGTCTCTCAAATGTCAGGGGATATTGTTGACCATTCTTGGATACACTGCTATTTTCACTGGGAATACTAGCATCTTTGCTCTTCTCCAAAATTCCCATCTTCTTTAACAAGGGTGTTTTCAAATCTGAATATCCTATGTCTGGAGAAGAATTTAGAAATATATACTTTATTCAAAATGTGAAGCTTTTTTTTTTTTTTCCAAAATGAATTTTATCCTGACGGTGATAGACATTTGAAACATTTTAAACAGGGAAATGCAAGAGCAGATTTGGTAACTTCAGGATCATTGTAGGGGTAATTATATAAATAAATCAAAAGAAAAACCAGACTAAGGCCTGGGCACATCAGCTAGAATACCATTGCAGTAATTCAGGGAGGGTCTGTCAGGGTCTGAAGCAAATTAGTAATAAGGGAAAGGCAGAGAAAGTATGGATGATGGCTTACCTATCTTGGAGTGTCCCCTGTATAAAGGGCTGACCCATGAACAATTGGCTTTCTGTTCCTCCAGGAAACATTTGAAACCTTTGACTTTTCTCCCACTGCCATATTCTCTCCTTTTGACTCCTCGGAAAAATTTCCAACATTGCAGAAAATTCAATAGAAGATTTACAGGCATCTTTTAAAATAGGAAACAGGAAGCCAGTGAGTTAATAAATCCAAACTCTGTGCTTTTACTTCTCTCTTTTGACGACTTACTCTCAAAAACTTAGAACAACTCTTTTCAAATGAATTCTTGGAAGAGTTGCTTAATTATCTTGTTATTTATGGCCATTTTAACACTGATGTAGAGACCTTTTGGAAACTCAGCTGAGGTCACTGAATCATTACTGACAATTGCTACAAATTTCATGACTTTAGTGATGTGTGTCTTCAGGCAGTCCCCTGCATTTGTGTATATTTCTGAAATGAGAGCCTACATTTCTTAATAAAGAGAATATTGCCTTTCCTGCATGAGACTAAATTGTCTAGTGCCTAAAGGAAATGTGCTGTTGACAGAAGCAATTTTGGTGCTTTTGTTGATTTATGCAAATTTCTAAAAAGTGATTCTCTGAGTATTTACTATATTCTTTGTTTGACGATATTTGGGAAGCCATGTCTCCAGAAGGATATACCATATAAATATTCCATTGTGTTTTGGAGATGGTAGAGGGTGGTGAGGGAGATAATGTAGTGGGAATAACTTTTGATGGAAGCCAGGTATTAGGCTTAATACTGTATACATGGTATTTCATTTTATTTTCATAACAAAATTTAGAAAATATTTCTACAAGCAAAGGGTCAGAGATACCAGGATACTGGGCCCAGGGTACATGGTTAATAAATGCCAATTTCATGTTATAGTTTCTTTCAGACTCTGAAATTCTTTTTTTTATTACTTAACTGCTAATGAGCCAGTTGACCAGTGAATGCCTCATTTCAAAAGGTATTTGCTGGGGAAAGAGGTAATGAAATAATAGGAAATTCAGTTTTTGCATTATATTTATATATACTTATTTAAAAGAATCTGGTTTTACACTAATAAAAGGGGAAGTAAGTAATCTACAGGAATTATATATATTTGTTAAGAATGACTTAAGAAAAAATCCTCATCTCAAGACTATATGGACTATATGTGAGGAATTTTAACTAGATTTGTTGTAATCATTTTGCAATATACATAAATATCAAATTATGATATTTACATATGAACTCAATACAGTATTTGTTAATTGTACCTCAATAAAAGTACATTTTTTAAAAGAGTAATATATGTATAAGTCATCTTTTTTTTCAAGTTTTAATAGTAATGAAAGGCAGATCACAAAGTTGTCATTAAATCATGCATTCTTTCATTTGCTCTTTAAAAAATGACAATGGAGATATTGAATTTAATAAAATATCAGGTAAAAGGTCTTCATTTATTATTCAAGATTATATTAAAATTCAAGTTATATTGAAATGTGAATTTAGGTGAGTTCATTACTTAATTAACATTTCTACAATGCTAACATTAAGGGATGTTTTCAGTGACATTTCTGTTGTACAATATGAATACCATAAGCTGAAATACTCATTTCTCGTTGACAAAATCTTTTTATACTTTTGTGCATTATTGATTCTTTAGAAGAGAAAGCTTAACTCACAGTTACATCAGTTAAATCAAACATGATTTGCCCAAAATCACTAGGTCAGAAGTGATGACACCAAGTCTCAAACCTAGTAATTTTGATCCCAGGATCTTGTTCGTTCCACTCCAAGACTACCTTTCCTTGGAAATATTTGTATCAGTGATTTGCATGAAGTCGGGAAGTGTTTTTCAAATTTGTGCTTCACACATAACCTCTAATGTGATTAAGACAGAATCAAGGTCAGAAGGAAAATATTAGCCTTTTTCCCTGAAAAGTTTAAATAAAAAGTTGAAGTTAGCAAAGATTATATGTTATATACTGTTAAGTAGTTTCAATTAATGGGTTCAAAACCTTGAAACTTGTGTTCAACTACAATATTTTCTAGTCTATGAAATCAATGTTTACCTTTATATTTCCTTTCCTATTTAATTTGAATCTGTTTATCTTTGCTATTACTGATATGATTAAATACATGCATAAGAAATTGTGATTTAGAAATATAATTTAATTATTAGACAAATGTGTTCCACAAATGAACTAAATGACTACAATTACTTTGTAGTAGTATACAGTGGCTTGAGAAATTGCAAAAGAATTACACTGAGCTGAAAATACCTATTGATTACATACTAGTATGGAACAAGTCATTCAAATACAACAATATTTCCTCTGTAACAACGTTTTTTAAACAATAAAAAATTATATGAATAGTAATACAAAAATACACTTATAATTCTAATCTTGTTATCGGAATGGGTATAACTCATCAACACTTGAAAAATCTAGCCATCATTCCTACATATGCTTTCAAAATATTGGTCATATACTTCTATATAGAATAAAAGCTTTTATAGAATGCCAGCAGTTGACAATTTTCTCTATCTATAATCATAAATACAATCTATTGCTGAGTAAATTCAGAGATAATGGTGATAGTTAAACCAAATATTCTGTCCCAATTTATATGTGTAAGAGTTTATCTTCCCAATATTGAGATGAGACTGTCAGATCTTTTATAATGTTATTTCAATTTCATTTATTTCTTTGTAATAGCTTTATTGCTTTTTGTTTCTATCATATATCTTAATTTTCAAAGCAAAAAGTAAGTGAAATTTTGATCAATTTAAACAATGGAGATAATAACTAGGAACTTGCTTATTTTTAGTACTTAATAAGTTTGTACCATTTCTAAAGTACCTTGAAAAATGGGACACTATTAATTACAGCCAAAGACTTAGGAAAATATTGTAGTAACATGGTAGCTAAAATTCTGTTCAATATTAAAAATAATGGAATTCTTTCTTATTGTTGTGGACTACCAGGTAAAATATTAGGCAGATGGTTTAATTTATATAAACATCATTTTCTTCATATGTAGTGATGATTATCAACTAGTCTTGAATTTTCTAGTAAATAAAAGAAAAAGTATTTTTTTCTCACACAATGGCCTCATAAAAAGTAGTCTTTCAGTAACTTGATAGTTAAATATTCCTATCCTTCCCCCAAGAAACTTATAGTTTATTTCCTCAAATATTCAAAGTGCAATTTTTGTTGGCCAGTGATAAAAATATCCTTCATTGATTCAGGATAATTGTTAAATCATAAGAAAAAATAGATCTTGATGCAACAATTAAATTAATTATAAAATATTGGCACTTTTTGAATTAATATAATTTGATTACACCAAACAAGAAATTAAGTCTTCAAGATTAGGAATATTCTAAGGACAGCTGAAAATTGGGTAGTTCACAAGTGAAAGGCCATCAGTCAAAAAGTTTAATAGAACATGGGTAAAAAATTAAGGAAAACAAAACCTTGATATTTTCCAATATTAGATTTCCTTAAAAAACAATTTTTCTAATACTAGATTTCCTTAAAATTACATATTATATACTGGTTACAATCAGAGGAAGAACTAAAAAAATATGTTGAAAATTGTTTGTGGAAAATTCCCATCAGTGTTCCAACTGCAAACTTCCAAACTAATTTGGAGACAGTTTAGGGCCAATTGACTCCGTAAACCACAATTACAGAGCACTACAGGGCTAAATGTTGTCTGTTTAAATAGTCAAAATTTGGTTGGTTTTGTTCATTGTTATATTTAATAGGTGTTAATTAGTAATTTATATTTTGTTAACAGTTTGTTAAAGTATAGCTGCATGTAAGTAATAGCAACTTTTTAAATGAGCAAATTACCCTGTCACCCATAAAAGTTTCCAAACCATTTGCCCTTAACTGATTTTTCTTTTCTAACTTTGACTAGGTCATCTCTTGCATCTGGTCCTGTGTTTTAGTTCTTCAGAAACTTTTGACTTAATCCTTTGCTATAAAATTGGATAGATATGCTAAGAGCTGATATCCTTAACATCTTTAGGATTTTAGGGAATATGCATTCATTTTTTCACCATTAAGTGTGAAGTTAGCTTTAATTTTCTTACATATGCCCTTTATCAAGATGAGTGGGATTCCTTTTAGTTCTGTTTTGTAAGAGCTGGTATCAAAAATGAATACTGATTCTATCAAGTCTTTATTTAAATAGTGATAATGTTTTTTATTTTTCATGACTATAGCAGGTCACTTCCCAGTTAAGTAGAATACTATTAATATCATGTAAATTTTGATGTATTATTTCCATTTCTTTCACAGTCTTATAATTTTTATTTTTATCTGTGTGTGTTATTTAATTCCTCTAAAATAAAAGATTTTTCAGATAACATTCTGGTGCTGATTTCTAGTTTAATTCCAGGGTTGTCAAAATATACTTTGTATGACTTAAATTGTTTTATATTTATTAAAACCTGTCTTGTGATGCACAATATGGTAAACATTCTCTGCATACATGAAAAAAAAAAGCATATTCTGGTTGGTAGAATTCTTCCTGTTTGGTAGAATGTTTTATAAATTTCAACCAGAACATGCTAGTTTACTAAGCAGAAATATTCATTATTTTTCAGTTCACTTGTTCTGTCAATTGTTGAGAGAGGAATATAACATTTTTGACTTTTCTAATGAGTACCCCTGTGACATTTTTCAGTCCCATGCATTTTTTAGTTCATGTGCTCTTAAGTGCTGTTTTTGAGTGCTTAGATGCTTAGGAATATTATGTCTCCTAGGTTAATTGACACTTTAATCCATAGCAATATTCTCAATTCTAGAATTGTTTTTCTTGATTAATCATTTAAAGTTATATTTTCCTATTTTATATAGCTAATGTAAATATAGTAAAGTAAATTTTATTCTTGTGATTTATTCAGATAAATATCATCAACTTCATTTTAGGATACCATTAGTTATTCTGACCATTGACCTTTACTTGTTATATTTTATAATTTGTGAGGTAGGACTAGAACTGTACTTAATTCAGAACTGTATATTCTCCTGTATAGCTCAAGAGCATTCTGATCACTCTATTCAAGGGCTATGAATGATGAGTATTTCCACTTCGGTTTATTGGAAAATAATGTGTGAGGTAAATGTGTGAGGTAGATCCTCTATACATCAGTGTCATCAGCTTTTCTCTTAAAATTCTATCAGCCTTTGTCTTCCCAGATTCCCTGCACATAGACTCAAAATTCCTTCAAAGTAGTAAGTTGGGGCAATTATGGAACTTATCCTTTTTTGTTTCCCATCTACCATCAACTGATATTCCTCATTGTTTAATGCATAGGTTTATGGAAGCATTTTTATGTCTTTTTTTTCTATTTTTGTATGTTTCAAATGGGAGGGTAAATATGATATGTTGTAACATGGCAAAAAAAAAAAAACAGTCCAATTCAACTAATTTTTGGATCATTGACTACTTGAAAGTACTTTAAATCTTATAGCAACTCAAATGTAGAAGAACTTGTTTATTTAACCATTGGTCCAAAAAATATGTTATTATAAAGATTCTTTGTGAAATGCAGTTAATTGAAATGAAACAAAAGCTTATGTCTTTCCTAAATATTTAAGCTACTTTACAAATCATTGTACTTTCTTATTCAAACATTGAATTATCTGGATAACCCAACATTTTACATAAATCACACACTTAATTTCTGAGAGTACTATGATCAACCCAATATGTTCAATCTATCTCATTTTATCACAAAAAGCTGTGATATAGAGCTATCACTTCTCAAGTAATACTCAAAAATCTCACAATGGAAGAAGATGAGGACTAGAAAACATTCTATCAGTTTAAGCAACAAAATAGTTCAAGTATATAAATACATAGCAGACACTCCTTTGACATCTTTTGAGTTGTGAAAAATCATATTAAAGTAGATGATTATAGGCAAGGCTTTACAAAAGCAGGTTGAAAAGTGATACTTGAAGTTTTGAAGTGTACTTATTTAAAGATCTCAGCAAAAGACCTGGTGTGGGGTACTGTCTTTGATACTCCTTCATTAAGCATTAAGACATTAAACAAATGATATTTAGTATCCCTGCCTGGAAGTTACAGGGAATACAAGCTTGAATATAATGTTGAAGATCAAAACAAAATCTTTAAAATATTTATGATTATTGAAAACTTGGTAAAAATCACCAGCCATTTGGCAAGAAATTCAGGCTTTCATAAGTTACTTTAATACTAGGATAACATGCTGAAACAAGAAAGATTAATATTAACATAGAGTCGTACACTAAAGTTAAATTAGAAGCCATATAAAGATGTAAGAAATTGGGAATGAGGATCGGGAGATGGGACAGGGTATGGTGAGACTTTACTATTGTTGAGATTAGAAAGGAAATAAAATATATATGTAGAATACAAAATACAAGATTGAGATTTGAGGTATTGGAATCAAGTAATTTTCTACCTGTAAAACTGAGAAAAAACTTAAAATTTTAATATTTCAAATTTTTCCAATGTAAAACTTGATTAATATTATTCCTTTATAGATTTAAAAAGAATATTTTAATACTTGGAGGCCAAAATTTTCTAAATTGAAATCTAGTTTTTGAGGAAAAATATAATTTTGTTTTTTATTATTGAAAAGGTTTTAGAATATCTTTACACCTCCTTATAAAGATCTTAACATAGTAGAGGCTAATTTCCAGTATTATTTGAATCAGTAAGACTGATTTGTTTATGGAAAGAATTTAAGTAAAGGAAATTGTTTCAGAACTGTCTCTTCCATTGACTGGGAAATCTTAAAATTATTTAACATTTCCAGATATCAGTTGCATTATGTCAATGATAAAAATATTATAAAATGACATTTTAGATAAAGTATTCTATAATTCTAGGGATCTTGTTGATATGTAAATGAGCAGTTCTCACCAATATGCTTTTAGTGGTTGATGTATCACCTACAATCATCCATGTTGATGGGGCTATTCAGAGCTGCATCATAGAAATGTCTCTTCCTACTGAGCAAACAGCAATGTATAGGACAAGAGGAATTCAAGAAATTACTATTGAAATATAGAAATTTTGTAGAAAATGGTTAATATTATATGTAGGTTATCATTATAATATTGTACCCTTCAGACTTATAAGCATTTAGCTACTAAAACAAGGGAAATTAGCTTCTCCTTCCTCTTGTTACCATTTGAAAGCAGTTAACATTAGCAATATCACCAAAGTAGCCTAGAGTGTATTCACTGAATGTTAGTCTTATATAAGTGACCTAATTTTTGCTCCATACTCTGGAGAGACTTTCTTGAAGAAAATATCATATCATCCTCTGATATGAGCTGTAAATTTGTACTAAATGGCACTGGGGTTTTGGTATGTCTTATCAGGGAAAAATAAGACATTGGGACAGGTAGATATGCATGCGGTATGATTTAGATGAGAAATGATTTGATATTCTTGACCATATATGTTTTGTATCATCACTTGCCCATCTTGTCATATTTGTAGTTTTTACTGTTGACATTGAATTATAAAAGCAGATCTCTTAATTCAGAAAACCCATTTACCTTCAATAATCAAAACAGAGTTGCCCCATTCAGTCTGCAAAAATGCACTAAACTGATGACAGAGGAACCATTTTCTTTTCTATTTCTCAGAGATACCTTAGGAATTCTTTCTTTTTTTCTGTGTCTGGAAGGATCAGAAGCCATAATTCTTATATATACACAGAATACTGAGAAATACTGTGTATACTATATAAGGTCTTTGTTGTTGTTACAGACTATTTAAAACTGATTTTATGAGATCATGGTCAGATTATCAAAGTCCTTATTCCTTTTTATTTCAGTTTTTACTGTAAGTCTTGATTCTTTCTACCATCTTTCTGCAGGCTGTCATAAAGTCTATTAAAGCATAGTAAGAGTATTTTCAGGAAAATATATTTCATTATTTGTCCTCACTGACACCAATTTAGACTGTGTCCTGGTACAAGCAGATTTGAATGACTGAAGTACTATTTATCTAAATGTTCTAATTTTAAGTTGTCCTAATATCTCATTGAATTATAGTAGCTTTAAAATGTTAATAATAAAAAGTCATATATCATTTTTTTTTTTCAAATCAGGTGTCTAGAGTATTAGAACTGAGGTAACTTTGCTTAAACCTTGTAAATCTTATTAAATCACAATTTATTATTTATCTTTCAGAGAAAAAAGTAGTCTTATTCTCATTTTATAGGTGAGTAAACTCTTTTAACTTATTACTAGCTAAGTAAGATTTCCTGACCACACTTCTATTCACATAATAAAATGACTTCGAAAACTCTTTGAAGGCAAAGAGACCTTGTACCAATATTGACTACCTCCTCAGAAATGTTTGATAATAAATAATTAGAAAAACTGATATAAGATAATTGTGGGTGACACTGATTAATCTCTGCATGAGATATATATATATATATATATAATTCTACAATGAATTTAATTATGAGTACTCTTTCCTAAGAGCATATAAAGTTACTAACAAAAATATATACTCCCAATAAAATTGTGTCATTTTTCCCTATTTAGTCTCTTAGTTGGAAGAATGGTAAGGTGGAAGGCAGTTAATTCTACAAATTGATGCCTGTACAGCAAACTTATTCTATTAACCCTTTAACTAATTTTCAGCATCTTCTCCTTTTCTAGTTCACTTTCTTGATTTCAAGAACCCAGCCTATACTTGGTCATCTTATTTATGGTCATTTACTCTAAATTTAGTTGTTCTTTTTAATATTTATATAGGTAGAGCGAATATTAGTAGAGAACTGACATTTGCTGAATACTCATTCCCATATGCTTATTTTTGCTAATGCAGAGACTAACTTCACATTCCCCAAATTCTACTAATTTTTCAGGAGTCTGCAGAAGTTATCTTCATCAAATTCTTTCTCAGCTACCTCAATATTGTAATTACTCATATTCTGGTACCCTAATGAGGCTACCACAGATCTTTCCATTAACTCAAGCTTTCTCATCTAGATTTCTAAATGCTTCTCTAAAACCTTACTCATACTTGGGACCTTACCCCTTAGATTGAGAATACACCTTTCAGAGATGAATGAAAACATAAAAATCTAATTGGACAATCCCTTCCAAATTTGAATGTCAGATAAAAGAATAAATTTACTTAGTATAAAATATGAAACATATTGCATAGAAAATATGCTAAAATTATTACTTTATAAAGTTCAAATGTAACTGGTCAATATATGTTTTTACTTGCTAATTCTGTCAATCATCCCTGAGGACAATCTTCAATTTTTTTTAAATACATTATATACATGATACATAATCTTCAAACTTTATTTGCTTTCTTTTTTGATACTGCACTGTTCTCAAAGCACATTTACTATTATTTCTCAGGGCTGTAATAATGCATAGCTACTTATTTTATTAGGTATTACTTGAATCAATTAGCATCCTCATGTTTCTATTGTCTAGTACATGACAGGTAATCATGCCTACTGTGATGACTGTGTATACAAAGATTAAGTGGAATTGACTATGAAAAGCAATTCCTGGAGAACTTCTACATACTCTGTGCTCATCCTAATTAGTTTAAGATAGAAAAAGTTAAGCATGGGAATATTGGGGCTTAAACTTGGATATTTGATTACAGTTGAATGCTTTTAATATGATGCTACACAGAAGTGAGGAAGTCTGATATGAAGCTTATGAAAACACACTTGCTCATCACCTATTTTTCTTCACTTGAATATTTCCCTATCTTCAAGATGAGACTATTTTCCAATTAATTCCTCAAAAGAATATATGAGATAATATTATTAATTTGAATCACTTACTCTATATTTTCTCTCAATTACTTGAGAATTTAAGAAAAGGAAAATGTTTTTACAGACTCCAACTAATTAATAGTCTCCACAGAAATGAACTCACTATTCAAGTATAAAGGAAATAGATTGTAAGTCTGAGTCCAAGAATGCCAATTAGTAAAACACACAAATGCCAAAGAACTATCTCCCATGAAACTTTGTGAAATGTGAGTAATAAAATATATCCTAGAGAGCAGAGTGAATTCATGTTCAGAGATCATATTTCAAGGTACATGATTACTACTCATGAACATGAAATAAGCAGATTTCAACAATTTTTGCCAAGACAGAAATCCATATAAAAGGAATGAAAGATTAGAAAACAAGAGGTGTTAAAATATATCATTATTATTGCAATTATATTTTAGATTCAAGCATATCATGCTGCTATATAAGAGCATCCTTTACCATGGCTATTATATTGAAATGGGTTATTAAGAAATTAATCACCTCTTAATAAAACGTCAAGAAAATATTATCTTTATACATCACCAAAACTATTTAACACAGTTCCATGCTATTTGACTCTAAAGATGCATGCCATTCTCTGCTGTTTTTCATTTTGTAGTGGAGAAATTAATAATCCAATTATAATATAATTTTGGTATTTTATTTCTGCACCCTTCATATTATCTCAAAATACAGTTTGCACAGTAAATACATAGTCTGTATTTGATTCTAAAATAATACAATGGTAAATTACACATATACTTTCTTTTATATATATGAATATAAAGACAAATATTTTTTATTTTTATTAGTCTTAAATTGATATTATTAGCTATAAATTAGGAAATATTTCAAAATTTATATTCTTGGAGAAAACTCAAAAATAATGTTTTAGGAACCAAAACTTAATGTACATACACAAATGCATTCCATGAATATAGTATGTCTATGCTATAAGTAATCACCAGTGTATAGTATATATACAATTCATATGCAATTAAATAAGGGCTATTATATGGTGACATTTGTTCTCATGCATATAATAGCATAATCAAAATCTACAAATTTACAGTTGATTAAACATTTTATATGCTAAAATGCTTAGTTTACCTATTTGGGGATTACATTTAGTATTTTATAAATTATAATGAATACTGAGAAATAAATGATTTTACATTAAAAAACTGAACGACAAGTGAGAAACTTATTGTCTCAGTATAGTGTATTAAATAATATTAAAGGTCTTATGTGAAAGTTGTGTTTCCCTAATTGTGTCTACTTAAAGAATAACAATTTATATAAAATAATTTTTGAAACTCTATAATTGTTTTGACAAATGTAATTTGTATATTTAGTTTTTCTTTTGGTGATATATTGGCTAATGCCCAATGTGTTAGTTGAAGTTTGTTGATTTCTCAAAAAGAGGATAGACCATAGATCACTTAACGCAAGGATTTCAAAAGTGACTGCTCATCAAGTGCAGGCATTAAGTAATTTGCCTCAGGTGACAAGTCTAATGAATAAGAGTTGATATTTAAATTTGGATTCACCTTCTCAAAAGAGATGTCTCTCTTTTGCTGATAGTGTTATTTCCCTTAATGAGACACCGGATGGCTTCACAAGGATGTCTTGATCCAAGAGGATAGATTGAAACACTGTTACATTCACTCTAAGTTTTTTTCTGAGACCATCCTATGTACCTTTTAATTTTTTTCTCCCAATCAATTGAAATATGTGTGAACTCCATACATGTTTCACTTATCTCCTTGTTTTTCTATATTCTCTCTTCTTGTATATGTTTTCAAATTTTCTCCTTATTCAAAACCCATCTTTTGTCTAGATCCAAGTACTATATATTTTGGATTCAATTCAAAGTTTGTTCTTCTTATGGATACTTTCAAGTTTCTCTAAATTTTGCAGAACTTCCTTTATTATAACATTATACTAATATTCATTTGCATGCTTGATTCTACACTTTAGAATGTAAATTACCTAGTAACTGTTAGGGAACCATTCCATCCTCATTGTCAATTGTAAGCAACAGGTTCACCTATCTGTGTAGGTTCTTAATTGGTTTTAGCAGTTACACAGACATATTGGGCTTGCAGGCCAGGACCAGGACTGTGGGGCTAGAAAACAGGAGAGCCTCCAAGCCCACAGGAATCTTCATACTCATTCTCTGGATTCTCTCTGTCTCTGGTATATTCTAGTGCTCTCTCTGGTACTCATGCTTGTGAACATGCTGGATCATGCCCTCTGTGACTCTTTATCCCCTTTCTCCCCACCCACGCATGCAAACTCACACAAGTGCACACCCACTTGGCTGCATAATCATGGTGAAGACACAACACCCCAGGTTCTGGATATACAGACTAGTGAAGGGAAATGGCTGAATGACTCATTTACTCTACTGTAACTTATTTCAGATGTACTTCTGCATTTATGAACATATATCTTAAATTGCAGGTGCAGTTTACCTGAGTAAGTAAATTAATAAGAAAATGGATGCTATCTCTTTATATAATATAATCATTTGATGGCAACTTTTTTTTCTTTCATACATATATTCAGTTTTAAGAGAATTTTAGCCTAGTAAAAAGTTCTTTTAAAATATGTGAAGTTTTAAGATGGTTTTGAAAATTTGTCTGAATTTTTATCTTCTCATTTATTTATTGTTAAACAGCAATTTTTTAGATCCTACCTTCAGAATTTATGGTCGGCAGTAGAGATAAAAATATAATTCCTTTTACATTGAAAAACTGTTATTCTATATCCATGTGAACAGATAAATAATGTACTAGATGAAATCCAGATGCAGTTGAGAGGAATTAGAACTTAGATTTCTTGGACAAATCAAGAAGATGTCACTAAAAGTATTTGAACAATGTCTTTAAGGGAAATAGTTGAAGTCTTAAAATAGCTGAAGTATTAAATTTCCTTTTTAATATGTAGGTCATATCTGACAGTTCAAGGGAGAAATGAAGAGATAATGAGATAACAACACCAGTCATTAATGACCTGAAGCTCAGTTACTTTATTAGGACACATTAA
The DNA here is from genome assembly GCA_004024945.1 of Uropsilus gracilis. NCBI lineage: Eukaryota > Metazoa > Chordata > Mammalia > Eulipotyphla > Talpidae > Uropsilus > Uropsilus gracilis. The sequence goes on from PVHY01001238.1 coordinate 42,841, forward strand.
ACCAACACAGTTATGAGAACATGAGCTTCATGTTCAGATGACAACAAGAAGAAAAATAAGCTGAGTCATTGTATTTTTACATGAAATATGAGGACAAGTATGGTTATGGTAAGAAGGAACAGGGAGGTGATGATCTTGTCCTCCAAAATTTGAATGAATTCAGTTTTCTTTAAAGCGACTAAGTCATACAATTGACAGAACTGATCCTTTTTAGTACTAGTCAATTCCTGGGAGCTTGCTAGTGATCATGAAGGCAGGAGAGTGTAGAAACAAGACTGTTCCCAGCCCTGGCAATCAGAGAAATGCAGTTTATTCCAGGCCCTGGCAATCAGGGAACAAGGACACCAAGGCTAGCAAGAAGCAGGTTTATTAGTACTGGTGCTAAACCAAAGACTGAGTGCTCCAACAAGGAGTTAGGGGTTTATATACTGTTTACATGTACTGGTGTTCCAAGTGAGCTTTCATTGGTGGTAATAATTGATCTGACATGGCAAAGGACAAAATGTGGAAGATTCAAGAAGAAACTGGGTTGTGTGTCAGTAAACTGAGTCATAAATCACAAGTTATTTTTTTCAGATGGTTGTTTTTCTAGATCCCTGGGCTCTATTTCTGAGGTTACTGTGCTTCAGCATTGTTTACATTATAATGCTTTCCTCTGATGACTGTACTTCAGTCACAGTGCAGATAAAATGGGATACAAAGTGTATAGTGTATGTTCCTTCATTCACTCCAGTAATACTGTGAATAACTAGGCTTGTATATGCTAATAGAGTTCTACAGGGATTCCAATATATGTTCTTCATTAAAAACTATAGTTAGTTCATTCTTTATGTTGCAAAGATGAGAAATGTGAGGTTCACCAAGACTAAGTATATTGTTCAAGGACAGACTAATAAATGGCTGATCTAGGACTTGAATTGTCATTTTCATTCCCATGTTCTTGACAGTAAATGATAACAGCCTTTGAAAAGGTTGGCTTCAGCAATGTTGGAAAACACTAACAAATCAAAGACACTTGCAGACATAGAAAACTTCATCAGAAATTAAAAATAACCATTACCAATGAAGTAAGAAACAAAGACAATAGACTCACACCAAAATTTGAAACAACCCTTAGTATCAACAGAAGTAGCAAAGGGACATTTTTAAAAATGAGATTAATAGATTGATTAAATAGAAGGTATTGAGCCTGTACTCTGTGTTAATTACCAAGAACAGGAGAAAGTAAAAAGACAAATAATGAGACCTAGGCTGTACTGTTGAAATCAGGTCGAAATGGGCAAAAACCTCTAACCAACAGGCCACATTTAAATGCAGCTTTTGCCAGTTAGGTTCCCTCAGGTATGTACCACCAGCATGTAGCAGTTGCCAGATAAAAGCAGTTTAACAACCGGGTTTTATTTTCAACGGTATTTAACAGGGAAATGAAAAGTCTTCAAAGCCACAAGTGGCCAGTTATTTTACCCTAATCACCATTTAGTTCAAAAGTCCCAAACGCATATCCATGGTGGTGTCCTTTTACCTCTCCAAACCTGAGAGGTAGGCACTTCTGCAAAGTTCAGTCTTTTTCCAGCATCTTCTCTTCGCTTCTTCTCCAGTGTACCATGCTTCTCCTCTTCTCCGAGGTTCTTTAAACTGCTTCAACAAAATGTTGATTCAAAATCAACTTTCCAAATATGCTCAATTTCTTTACCAGGCCCTCCTTCCATGGTGTCTAGTAGCCACACTAACAAGGCCTGCCCTCAGCAGCCCCTGGTCACTCCCAGCCTGCTATTCTGGCATCCAACTCCACACTGGCAACTTCTCTGCTGGCCACTCTCCCACCATGGCTCCTTGCCACCACCAGCTCACTCTTTCAGGGAGCGTCCCTTGACCAGTCATGGGGGCCTGTTCTCTCAGTCTGCCATTCTCATCTCTTCCCTTCTTTTTTTCTCTCTCCTTGCTCCTCCCTTTTTATATGCCCCCTCTTCCCACTTGCCTTTTTCTTTCATGGGTCTTTCAGCCTCCACCCACCAGAACATTTTGGCACCCATACAATTTTTAACTGCATCACTACCCTGTATCACTGTCTGAGATTTTAGGAATTTTTTAAATCATATTTGGCCAGAAGAATCAAGATTCATAGATCACTGTAGCTCAATTTGCCTTGAAGTTCCTTTTTTGTGTTAGTTAAGCTATGCAGATAGTTAATCTAGCCTATTTTTCTGGATATCATCACTGAGTGTAATAAGAATCAGTATCTATTCTTTTCTATAGTTATACAGAGAAATACCAGCTCTCCTTACCAAAAAAAATGTGAAAATTTTGAGCTAGAGTCCTAGGTCCTCAACAAGACCCTTTACAGTGATTACATCATTTCCTAGTAGACTGCTAGTATGTACATTTACAGGGAGATGCTGGACAAAAATCAATTTATTAGACTTGAGTTTTTAGCATCAACTTTTATTCAAATTCCCCTTTTTTTGGTGGGGGGTAAGCTGAGCTGGTCTTTTATAGAGTCTTAAAGCCTAGAATAAATGCTAAAGAAATGTTATTCTTGGTTCTTTTCTCAGTATCCTTATTAAAACTTTATCCACAAGCTCTTATCACTTTCACTGTAAAACCTGAAAAAATATATATATAAGCAAGAGAGCAAAGGAAAAAGGCACACTGTGCTCTCCTCAGAATTAAAAGAGCTGTATTAAAGCAGCCTTGTACATCTCCTTCACACAGACTCATTCCTGCTTGGCCTACCAAGAGAAAATTAGCGTTTTCCTCTTTGGGGGTTCATTTTCTTCTATCAAATGAAAAGATACATAAGTTCTTGTAACAGCAATGAAATGTTTTCATTTTTACTTTTCTCACAGATGTGCATAAATTTTTTGTCAAGCTATTTTTAGAGATTGCTTATTAAAGAATATATATTTTTTCAAATTAGAAACCATTCATAATGTCAGTTTCTATTTTCACCAGGAAGTTGGTTCTAATTTCCAATTTCTATTGGTCTACAAAACTTTTGTTTGCCAGGAAGTCTGGGACTAAAGCCCAGACAGTTTCAATTGGGATTATTGATATGCACTTCACTGTGCTATTCATTATTTGGTTTGAGTTGGGCACTCGAGCTATTCATGCCACACTGATCCCTAAAGCTGAAGAATAAGAAAATGTGAATGGAAGAGCTTTTGATCTATATCATTCTAGAACTGCTGTGACCATAAGTACACAAAAAATTCATTACCCCAGAAGACTCAAGATAGATGGTTATATATTTTCATATGCAAACATAGACTGGAATCATATATACTTTCTTTTAAAGAGACTGAGTTAAGGTTGAAACATTTTTAAGGTGTTCATTTCCACTTTGTATTTCATTGCCTATCCATAGTATTCAATATAATGTAAACTTCCTAAACATAAATAGGACTAATTATTTCATGTATATCCTTCAAAACTGTTCTTTGTGCATACCTAGTTATATCATAGTTTATCACATATATAATAGCCTATATAATTTTTCAAAATACACATTCATACAGACTTTTACAAGAATTAGGTAGCACTCTTGATATATTGCTTTTTAGTCCTTATTTGATTAATGCCATTAAACTTCAATATTAAATGACTTGTTTCTAAATATCATTTTTAATCTCCTATAGTATTTTTGAAAATTGATAATGAAAATCAAATTGAAAAAATTTTTACTACTATGAATAGAAATGCAATGATAATTCTCAAATGAAAATTGGACAATCTTCTTTAAGAACAGTCTCTAAAAGCATAGTTCCTGAGATAAAAGCTTGGCACATATTAGAACAATTGATGCATGTTACCAATTTACTCTCAGATAAGGACTTGAGAGTCCTTGTTTTTCACATCTTTATTCAGCATTAGATAAACATAAAGATTAAGAAAACAGAATCATTTGTGTTTAATTTTATATCTTTCTAAATTAGTACATATTCAGAGTTAAAGTAGAACTGCCAGAGTTTCATATCTGACTCCTTCCAAGAGAGGAGTGTTCTATGGATTTTCATATGGAATAGCTTCTACTGTTGTATATTTTTTCATAAAATTAGTAAAAAGCACAACAGCACTGTTTTGACTCTAAAGCCCAAATTTTTAACCCTGCTTTTTTCTCAAATATCCCTACATATGAAATGATAAAACTATCATATATAGAACATCGTATGCTTTTCAAGAGCTTCTATTTTTCATGAAATTTGCTCGTTGTCACTTCTGTTAACACTTTGACATTTAGATTTTAAAATTTCACTTTTACTAACCAGAAAGTTTTTAATGGCACAATACAGAATAAAAACTATTGTTATCTACCTTGCCTTCATAATCACCCACAGTGACCAACTTTCTTTTTAAGATTTGTCTTTATTTGAGCTATTTTTTTATCAATTCCTTGACTTAGAGTATGGTCCCCCCTTAAGTCATTAGTCATTATACAGAGCTTTTTTTATATAAAATAAACCTTTAATTTAAGATCATGTGTCCCTAGAACTAAATGTGATGTTTTGTAAAGAACAAGTGTTCAATGAACAATTTGGGAGTGAATAGATGAAAAATTAATAAACCATTGAATTTGCCTTCAAGGAATTAAAAACAATAGAGAGAGCAGTAGAAAATACAGTAATTGGATAATGTTCCATTCAATAATAAAACTAAAAGTAGCTTTAAATGACATCTAACATTAATATAGATGATAGGAAGTTATTTTGTGTAAGAAACAATATTTCTTCAAGAATTTATACTTTAAGCTGTAACTTAAAATTTTAATAAATTTGTCATTTTTTAGTAGTAGGAGATAGAGAAGACAAAAGTAGAAATGGAATTCCACTCAGACGTAAGCACAGAATGAAAAAATATAAAGTGCATAAAAGGAAAAACAAGAGTATTTTATCATATGTGAGAAAACTTTAAGATTTACTAGTTTCCCTGTTGGAATGCTATTTGTAGAATTATTTTTAAAGAGCAGTGAGGCCAGAGAGAGAGAGAGTGAGAAAAAAAAAAAGAGAAAGAGAAGTGGAACATAGATCTGGTAGAATATATTTTAAAACTGTAATGTCAATATTTTATTGGACAACATTATTAGATACAATATGATTTACTTATTCATATAAGTACTTTCCTTCTCCCCAACTCTCTTATGTCTTTGCCATCTTGCATGCATACTCCTTGCCTTCTACTTTTTTCTGTTTCCTCTTAAAATTTTCATTTACTCTTAAAATTCTAATTTTTAAATTAAAAGGATTCTTAAAATCCTTATTTTTTCTCTGTGCTTTAAGTACTTTTTTTCTTCTAAAACATTATCCTTAGATTTATGGCATTATATCCAAAGGATTCACTGGTTTTATTTTAAAAAGCAGTGAAAATTATTTTTAAAATATTCTATGTGCCTTTTAAAAATTTATGTATTAATATGCATGTGTGTGTTTGTGTGTGTATACATATAGGAAAACAACTGAATTATTTTGTAACCTGTCATTTTGCTGAAGTGTTTTATTGTCTTAGTTTTTCTGTGAGTTTCTAGGGTTTAGAAATATGTCTTCTTCAAATAATGATAATTTTATTTTTCTTTTTCAGTTTGGATTCCTTTTAAATCTTTCTCTTACTTAATTGTTCCAGCTGGTACCATTTATAATAACCAAGCTATAGAAACAATGTAAATTTCCCAAATAGATAAGTGGATCAAAAACATGGGATGTTTTGGAATACTCTGCATGTCATTAGTGGTAACATGGATGGAGCTGGAGCAATTGTGCTAAGCAAAATAAGTAACAAGAAAGATAAATGTTGGATAGTATCACTTGTATGTGGGATGCAGCGAAACCAAAGAACCAAAGACAGATGTTAAAATCAGTTCTTAGAAGCTGATCACAGAAGTCGACCTCTAGAAGGGAAGGGGAAATGATGACAACAGAGTAGGGGAGAGCACAATGGAATGTAGCAGAGAATTACAGGTGCTTTTGTCGTGGGTGTGATGCTATGCTGACTAAACCTGAGTGGAGATATCCTACACAACCAAACAATACTAAGAATGTAATAGTACATCAATTTAAAAAAGAAAACAACAGCCAAAAAATAAGCAGACAAACAAAAAACACTATGACTATTCATAGTGCACCCCCCATAAATACAATGTTATTATGTGGGGAGGGAGCACAGTGGACTACAGTTGAAAACAATTATGCCTTGGCAGTTGGTGTGGTGTGGTGACATACATTTGAGGGGAGTGAGCTTATTATCTAACTCATATGCAATGTTGTAAACCATAATTACCTAAAATAATATGTAAAAATCATTACCTATGGAGTAAAGTAAGGAAGGAAGTATGTCTTCTAAACCAGTGTTTAGCAGTCTTAAGTCAGAAACTTATAAAGACAATAGTTTTTAACAAAAATTATAAAACTATCCACCTTGCCATAGAGATGAATAAAATAAGCATTTCTTGAGAAGTTTAATGGAGAAAACAAACAGAGATTGAAAACTTCTACATCCACCTACCTATCTGGCTTCTCTACTTGGATGCTATACAATGTTTTAATACCTGAAATATAAAGAAATATATACTTGATTTTCATTTCTTTCTCCATAGTCATATCATATTATCTCTCTCAGTCAATGATATTATTTCATTATCAAATCAGAGAAAACAAATGTATCCCTTTTCTTTACCTCCCAAATTCAATCCATCAGCAACACCCATTAATCTAACTTGAAAGTGTATGTTACATACATTTATTTCTTATAATTGTGTCTGTTATCTTTCTAACTCAACTCACTGTCTCTCACTAATCTCAAGTCTCAGTTAAAATACAGTTTCCAGCAAGAGACATTTCACACACATATTCTTAAGCAAAGAACTTTTCACTCCCTTTCTTATTTACAACGTTTAATTGATACTTCATACTGTTATAATTTTTCAGTCTTCTTATATAAGGTCATCTCCAGTGGGCACCTGGAATATTATAAGGGATTAATATTATAATACAGGGTAGTGACACAGTTGAAAATTGTATTGGTGTCAAAATACACTGGTGTGTGGAGTCTGAGAGAAAGACCCCTGCACAAGAGAAAAAGAGAAGCAAGAAGAGAGGGTGAAGATAAAAGGAAGGATGAGGAAAGAAAAAGGAGGAGAGAGACAAAGAATGGCGGACTGAGGGAACAGGCCATGTGACATTTCATGGGAAACTTCCTGTAAGAGAGAGTTGGTGGTAGCAAGGAGCCATGGAAGCCAGCAGAAGAGTAGCCAATGTGAAGAGTGTGACACCAAGCAAGGAGGCATAGTCAACTGGTACCTGGAGATGGCCATGGATTTGGAAAGCTGATTTGTGCATCAGCAATTGTGGAAAAAGCTTAAAGAAACTTGGAGAAGTGGAGCAGTATGGAACACTGTAGTGAGAAGAAAGAGAAGATACCAGAGAAAGACTGGATTTTGCAGAGTGCCTGCCTCAGTTTTGGAGGGGTAAAAGGGGCACCATCTTGGATATGTGTCTTTGGAATCTTTGGAACTAAAAATTGTGACGGGGCTAAGATAACTAGCCACCTGTGACTTTGAGGACTTTTCATTTGGCCTGGTTAATTTCCCTTAAAATAAAACCCTGTTGTTGAACTGCATTTGAGTGGCAACTGCTACGCATGGGTAAAAAAAGTTGAGTGGCAGAAGTCATATTTTAAGAGGTAATTTTTTTTCCTGTGATTTGTTGGTTGGAAGCTTCTGTCCCTTTTGACCCAATTTCAGTTAAATAAATAAATAAAATAAATAAATAAATAAATAAATAAATAAATAAATAAATAAATACCTGATTTTTGTTATAATTCAACCTATAAATGTTTGTGGACTTTATTTCCTATGCAAGGAACTCTTTCTGACTTAGAAATAAGAGCAAGAAACAGAAAAACAAACAGAACTTCCTGACTTTATTGGGTTTACATTCTAACTTAAGGTACATGAAATTATTAAATTAAAATTTAATTAATTAATTGATTAACTTATTTGTATAAGTGCTTTCTACCATCCTAAACAGTGGTGGGAAAGGGGAGATAGACAAATGCAAAATAATATATAAGGAAAATAAAGCGAGGAAAGACACTGAGTGAGTGTACCTGAGAAATTTAGTAGTGACTTTACTGAGACAGGTACATTGAATAAGACTTAAAGGATGGAGACAAAGAGTCCTGCTGATATCCATTAGGAGAGATTTCCAAAATAATCACCACAAGAACAAAGGCCTAGGAGGGCCTTTGCTCCATATATTTCAGGAGCAGCCAGGTGTCCAAGGTGATCTAAATGATACTAATGATCGGAATTCTTAAAGAAGATAAGTCTAAAAAGTCAAAGAAAGTAGATTGTTGAATAATTTAAGGTTTTATTTTAAGATGATGAGAAGCCATTAGAAGTTGTGTGAACTATTTTACCAAATCATAGGTGCAATGCATGAAGCATTATAAGAGTGATGAGGTATCATATCAAATCAAATTCATTCAGATTGGTGCAGGGAGGGAAAAGTTAGCACTTATTTCTTGGGGGAAATAATGACTGAGATGATTTTCATTTACCTGTTAAATTCCTCCCCATTTTTAGATCATATCCCAAGTGTCACTGCCACTATGCTATCACTTCATGTTATGCATACTTCCACTTCTTTGTGCTACGTATTTATAAACTGTTGCTTTCTCAGGCCAAGTTTTTGTTGCCAGGGACCATGTCATATTCATGTCTGTACATTTAGCATCTCCTACAGTGTATGACAAATATCTGACACCTTTTGCAAAAAATAGGCATTTTTATGAAGATTAGTGTTTTTGATAAGAGGTTTAAACTAAGTTATTGGACATCTAATGTTTGAACAATACGAAACTGCATCATCACTAGCAACTAAGGAGACTATATGAGCACTGCTAACAAAAGTGAGATATGAACCTATTTTCTTTGCAGTAATTCATTTTTGCCTATCTTATAGATAACTATCTCATGCTCAGTATCATTGTTATTCTCTGTGTCAAATGACAAAATATACTTATTTTCTTTAATGTTAATTTTGTTAATGAACTTTGAGGCTTTACTCTATCAATCATTTCAACCCTTTCCAAAAACACTATTTGCAAATATTTTCAGTAAAGTGGTTTATTGAATGAATAGCATGCTTTCACTGCATAATACTGTATGTGTGAGGATTATATCATTTATCAAAATGCTTTTAACAACATAACTACACACATCATTTTTCTAAATGTGATTGTTCAAATACCTTGTCTGGTAATTTTACTTTATTGCAGATCGTTTAGACTCACAAGAAATTTGTTAGTAAAAGTATCATGCAAAATTTTCTTCTCTGTATACTTTCACAAACATAACTCCATTTCTTCTCGCTCTATTCATCTTCATATCAAGCTGCAGCATCAGCTAATCTCCTTTAGAATGTAGAAAAACTTTGGGAGAGGAAGATCATGCTCTCTGCATTTAGAAATTGAGTAAAATAACTAGCAAGATAAAAAGAATAAAATTCTTGTGAAGTGTATAATTTGTTCACAAAACTATTTATTTGAAGGTGGTTAATTATAAGGGAATGTAATTGCATTTTTAATGTTACTAAGTAACCAAGCGCATTTCAGTTGAGATAGAAAGATTACCCTGTACACTACACCTCCCCTGACAATCCTCTGCAGAATTCATTTGGAATCTTTTCAGAGTTTTGTTTAATGCTAGTAATCAAAATGTTCTGCTTTTTTTTAACCATGTTAGTTACCATAGTGTGATAAGTTCAATATAGAATTTTATATCTTAAGACCTCTTGAGAATGGTATCATAGCTTATGTCTTCTCTTGTAAGTTATATGTCATAGTTATGAAAATATTCCAAGATAAATTTATCAGAGAGAGCTATGTGATGGTTATAACAGTTAAATATTTGCAACATGTGACCAGAAATTAAGAATTCCAAAGATGGACATCCTCTTATCTGGTAATTGAATTTATGAATTAATCTTGTATTTTGGATAATGTTCTAAGGAGGAACAACATAAAGCATTTATAGAATTTTTTTAAGTTTAATTTTCTATAGCCTTGACTATTTTTACTCATGAAATAAATACCATATAACTATGGTAAGAAAGTTTTTGTTAAACAGAATGGGGGAAGGATGTAACAATGATAAAGAACGCAGACCCTGGAGTCTGATTATCTGTGCTCTGTCAGTTAAACTCTAGCATTGCAAGTCTGTGTCATTGTGCTATCTACTTAGCTTCTCTAAATTTCATTTTCCTTTTATATTTTGTCACAGATAATATCTATTACACAAATGATTATCAAAATTAAATGTGATTTTTATTCAAAACAATAATCTTATGTAATATCTGGCACCTAGGTAGAAGTGGGCTCAGTGGAAATGTGTAGTGATCAATTCTACTATCGTAAGTGAAAAAGTATCATTCTACTTGTGTTTCATTATTTTAGAGGACTGTCTAATCTTCCAATTCATTTGTTGAAGACACTCCTTTTTCTTTTTGCAATATTGATTCCTGGTATTTTTATCATCAATTGTTTATATAAGCATGGTTCTATTTCTGTGTTCTCAGTTCTCGTCTATTGATCATTGTGTCTATTTTTATTCCAATACCATACTGTTTTGTATATTATTGCCTTATAGTATAATTTGAAATCTAGGAGCATAATGCCTCCACTATTTATTGTTTTCTCTCAAAATTATTTGGCTATACATGGAACTTATGGTTCCACATAAATTTCAATAACATCTACTGTATTTTTGTGAAGAAAGCTACTGGAACTTTTATAGTGTTTGCATTACATCTGTATGTTATTCTGAGTAAGATGACTATATATACGATGTTAATTCTTCCAGTGTACATGGAATATCTATTTCCTTAACTTCTCTTTTGCTTTTTAGCAATGTCTTACAGTTTTTGTTATACAAGTTTTTCAAATCTTTTGTTGAGTTTATTCCTAGGTATTTAGTTCTTACGGTATGATGAAAAATGGATTATTTTCTGATTTCTTTCTCTCCCAGTTCCTTGTTCACATATAGAAATGCAACATATTTTTGTATAATGATTTTTGTAGGTGTCACTTTATTATACTGAGTAATCATGCTATTATTTTTTTCAGTGGAAGCTTTGATTTTTATATATTGTTATATCTACAAATAATTACCATTTTGTTTCTTTCTAATTTGGATTTTTAAATTTCTTTTTCTTTTAATTGTTCCAGCAAAGACTTCCTATTCTATGTCAATGGTAATAGTGAATGTGAATATGATTCTCTCATGCTTCATACTAGAGGAAGAACTTTCAATTTTGCATTATTGAATATATTTGGTTTCTAGCATATAACCTTGATTGTGTGAGGTGTTCCTCCTATTGATATTTTTTTGTGCATTTTTATCATAAATGAAGGTTAAATATTGTCAAATGATATCTGTGCATTTGTTGATAGGATCATGATTTTAGTCTTTCCTCTTTGTTGATGTGAAATTTATTAATTGAATTGTCTATGTTCCTTTATCCTTGCAAGACTGGAATAATTTAATTTGACCATAGTTTATGATCCTTTTAATATGTTTTGAATTTCATTTATTAAGTAAGATATTATTGAGGATTGTTGAGTCTATATTCATCAAGATTTATTTTTTTTGTGGTTATCACTTGTGTGATATCCTTATCTGCTCTTGCTATCAGTCATGTTGGTCTCATAAAATGTATTTAGAAACCTTTCATATTCCACAAGTCTTTGGAATATTTTAGAAGAATAACTAGTAGTTCATCTTTGATTTGATAAGACTCCTTGTGAAATCATCTGCTTCTAGGTTTTTTGGGAGAGTGTCAGGATAGGGGTGGAAACTTTTGAATGCTCTTTCAGTTTTATTGCTATTAATTAGCCTGTTCAAATTTTCACTTTCTTCCTGATTAAGTCTTGGAAGGTAGTATGATTCTTAGGATATTTTCACTTAATCTGTATTATCCAGTTTCTTGGCATAAAGTTGTTCACAGTAGTCTCAAGATTCTCTTTATTTCTTTGATGACAGTTATAACTTCTGTTTTTTTTCCTAGTTTCATAAGTTGTGGATTTAGATTATTTATCTGAGATCTTTCTTGCTTTTTGACATGGGCCTATATTACTACAAAGTTCTCTCTTTATGCAATTTTTCTTATAGTCTTTGTTTTCATTGTCATTCACCTGCAGATAAATTTAATTTCCTCATCAAGCCCATATTTATTCACTTGTATCATATTTTAGTTTCCACATTTTTCAGAATTTTCCTGATTTCTTTTTATGGTTGATTTTTGGTTTGATACCTATGTGATAAGAAAATATACTTGATATGATTTCAATCTTCTTGAAGTTATTGACTCGTGATTTGTGAACTAATTATCCTCAAGAGAGTTTTATGTAATTTGAAAAGAATGTTTATTTAGCTTTTCATAGCTGATCTGTCAATTCATGGGGTATTGAAGTGAACTATCGCTATTGTATCACTGTTGGTGTCTGTTTTTAAGTTTATTAGTAGTTGATTTATATGTTTCAATGCTCTTTTACTTGGTGCATATATATTATGTACTTGTATATCTCATTTATTTATCCCCTTTCATTAAAAATCATCCAACTATGTTCTTTATTAGCTTTTGTAGCAGAACCTCTTTTTAAATTTTTATTTATTTTTTTTTACTACATACCAGTAGACCTATGGTAAAGTTTTACATTCATTTCTGATTGAGGTAATATTTGGATACCTCTTCAGGTGTTGCCATGTTCATGCACTTACCATCAACTGAGCCATATTCTATCACCATAGTTCATGGAGCATCCTTCCCCCTTTCTTCTTATTCTACTAATTAACCTTTCCTAACTTTTATGTTTTAGTTCTATTGTCTATTTTACTTACCATAAACATAACTGTGTCTGAGTTTTTATGAAACAATTTTCTTGTAGGATCTGCATGTAGGTTGATGCTTATCTTTGGAATGCTGATTTTGTGGAAGACAGCAAAATGGTTTCTTGTGGTTTCTGATCCAAAGAAATGCTCTGTGGGTTTTGTTGTTGTTGTTATTTTTTTTTATTTTATACCATTGGCATCAAGGAGTTTGTTGAAAAGTATATATTGCCATATCTTTTCTGGGTGACAGGTAGCATTTCTCTCCATTCTGTGGTTCTCCATTTGTTCTCTTCCCTTGTATTTGGAAGTTACTTTTTGTGTGTACTCCCCCCTTTTATTAGGCAACATTGGTTTACAAGAGTATGTGTATTTCAAAGGCATAAATCATACCATTTCATATGTATGCCACCATTCTACATCAACCAAGTAGGGGCCTATTGTCTTTCATAATAGTCCACTGGGACACTTTTTTGATCCTGCTCTTCACCATCCTCCTTAACCCATGATAATCTCAACTTTATAGTCAGACTTCTAGGATTTATTACTGGGTTGGTTCTGTCTGAATCTTATTTTATTTCTTTGTATCCACATAGAAACAAAACCATCCAGTGTCTATCTTTCTCATTCTCACTTACCTCATGTAATATTTCCATCTCCACATCCATTTAGGTTGTCAGAAACGGTGAAAACTTTTTTCTTAAGTATAGTATTCTGTTGGGTAAATATAACATATCTTCTTAATCCACTCACTAGTCATTGAGCCCTTAGGTTGACTTGATAATATATCTATTATAAATAATGCTACAATGAGCATAGTTGTGAATTTATCCACTTGATTGTGTTTTTGCTTTCTTCAAGTAAGTACATGGGAGTGGAATTGATGTATCATATAGATCTGTGTCTAAAATTCTGAGTAACTTCCATGCTATTTTCATGACTATGGAGCAGTAAATACACCCACTAACAATGTTTATTTTTTTCCTCACACCCATAGCTAACATTTATTGATTCTAGTATTTTTTATACTGGTCAGTCTTGGAGACATTAGATGGTGTTTTTGTGATGGTTCACTCCCTGACAATTTATGATGAAAATTTATTCATGCACATCTGTATGTCTTCCTTGGAGTAGTGTCTTTTTAAACCTTTTTCATAGTTTTGATTGTATTGTTTTCTTTGATGAATTTTATGAGTTCATGTTAAAATGAATATCAGTCCCTTTTCAGATATATGATGTGCAAATGTGTTATCCCATTCAGTGGGTGGTTTTTTTGTTTCACTAAAAGTTTTTTCTGTGTGATTTTTTTGGTTTTTTTTTGTTGTTTGTTTGTTTTAATTTGATGTACTATATATTTATATTTTCTTTTTTTTCTCTTGCTGTTGGAGATGAATCCACAAAGACACCATTGAGGTCAGTGTTCTGAAATGTATTCCCTGAGTTATGTATGTGTGTATGTATGTGTGTATGTATTTAGGTTTCAGTTCTTAAATCAACTCTTTAATAAATTTGAGTTGACTTTTATATGATTTTTGAGAGTGACCCAGATTCATTATTTTGCATGTTCTTGTCCATTTTTCTCAATGCCATTTGTTCAACATGTTTTTCTTTCTCCAAATATACTCTTGGATATTTTGTCATAAATTTATACACACACATATGCACATGCACACAAATACACACACACACATATATATATTTTTTTCCCTAGGGAAGTCATTTCTACAAATCTATTCCATAGATCTATGTGTCTATTTTTATACTAGTGCTATACTATACTTGATTACTATAAATTTTTGGTATTTTACTATACTATAAATGTTTTGGTTTTTTGTTTGTTACTTTTTTGTTTGTTCAGTCAGGATTGTAAAGTGATTAAGGAACTCTTGGTTCTTTGTGAATTTTAGTAATGTTTGTTCCATATCCTTGATTAATGTCACTGAAGCTTTGAAAGGATTACATTGAATCTGTATATTGCTATAAATAAAACAATTCTTTTGACAGTTTTACTTCTTCCTTTCATATAACATGGGTAGTTTTCCTTTTCTTTGTGTCTTCATTACTCTTAATAATGTTTCATAGCTTTCATTGTAGAGGTTCTTCATCTCTTTTGCTGTTTACTTCATAAGATCTAATTGTTTTACATGATTATTAATATGATTGTCTTTTTTCTCTATTATACTGTTTGTGCATAATAACATTTTTTGTGTTTTGTATCTTGCAAAATGGTTTTGTAAGCTGTCATTTTACTGTACTAATTATTTAAATTTCATTTTAATTATGTTTTTAAGAATTTCTATGCATAAAACTGTATTATTTGTAAATAGGTATAGGTTTATTTCTTCTTTCCTAATTTGGATTAATTTTGAATCATTTTTTCCTATCTAATTACTTTAGCTACAACTTCAAACTCAATTTTTATCTTCCCTTCTGTTTCTTGTAGGTATTTTTTGAGGATGCATATGGCTTACATATATAAGATTTTATACTTCTATTTACATTAAATTGAATGTGCAAGTCTATTTTAAATACCTTATATAGTTCCACTTTTATCCTTTTCCTACCTCTCACTCTCAGATTTTCTAGGTTTTTTTTTTGGTATTATAGTTTCCAATTTTTTTTGTTTTAAAGAAGTTCATTAAATATTTCTTGCAAAACTATTTTATAGGAGATGAATTCCTTTAACTATTGTTTCTAAAATTTTTATTGTTCCTTTAATTGTGAGTATTAACCTAGCTGGGAAGATAATTCATGGTTGAATGTCTTATTCTTGTAGACATTCACAATATTATTGTATTCCCTTCTGTTTTATAAGGTTTTGATTGAGAATTTGCTTATAGCATTATAGTAATTTTCTTAGAAATTTGTTTCTGCCTTTTTCCTGGTCTTTTTAGAATATTCTCTGTTTTTGTTTGTTTGTTTTTATCATTTTAATTATTATGTGTATGTGTCTGTTTGGATCTGTTTTATTTGAAATTTTGAAATTCCTTGGTATTTCCTTCCCAGTGAGGAAGAGCTCTACTATCATTTCTTAAGTAGGATTTTTGTACCTTGCTCAATCTCTTCTTGGTTCCAGAAGCCTATAATATAAAGTGGTTCCTCTTACTGTTGTCTCATGAACCTTTTATGTTGTGAGTCTCCATGAAATGGGAGGTTTCCTTTTCTTCTTTTTATGATTGAGTTCTAGTTTGATGCGTTTACAGTCAGAGGAAAGCATTGGTATGGTTTTAATCCTTTTGAATTAGCTGATGCTGGTCCTGTGGCCCAATGAACAATTGATCTTGGAGTATGATCCATGTGCCCTTGAAAAAAATATATGTATTCTTTTCTTATAGAGTGCAGTGTTCTGTAGATGTTTGTTGAGTCCATTTGATCTAGGCATTTGTTTAGGGTTACTGTGTCCAGGTTTATTTTTTGTCTTGTTGGTCTGTCCCTTGGTAATAGTGGAGTGTTGAAGTCTCCTACTACATACGTACTTTTTTTACTGTCTTGCCTCAAAGATGCTAGTAATTGCTATATTTTGATGCTCCTTCATTTGGTGCATATATATTGATAAATGTTATATCTTCCTGGTTTACTGTCCTATTGATCATTATATAGATCACTTTGATCTCGTTTCCTTTTTTAGTCTGAAATCTACTTTTCCTGAGACTTCTCCCTCAAGTGCTCTTGCCTGGACCTATGTTATAGTATCTGAATATTCTAGCTCTAAGGTAGGGTGTTGGTGTTTCAGGGCTGGAGTTCAATATGATCTTGAAGGTACTGATAGTTTAATGGGGGTGCTTGTCCAGTGGCATGTTATATGGAAGAAGAAGCCTGGGTATGTGCTCACCTTCTCCCAGGTTTCTTGGTGTGGTAGGTTGTGACAGGAATGGTCCCTGCTTTATCTGAGGACTGGGACAAATTTATGAGGTGGGCTGATATACAGAATTGGGGCTGGGTTGCACACACTTTCTCCTGGGTCTCCAGGCATGGTGTGCTCTGAATTCCCCATTGTATTTTTAGTATTTATTATTGAATTCTTTATGTGATTTTCCCCATACCTTTTTATATTTTCTATGTACTTCTTGTATTTCTCATTTTGTTCATTCTCTCTTCTTCTAATTTCAGTAAGCACAACTAGGACTATTTCCCTGAAGTCTTTTCTCACTAGTTTGATTATGTTATAGTAGGAATTTTTTCTCAATATTTTGTTTTGAATCATCAATTGCTTGAATTCCTAATTTGCCAAGTTATATTTGGTATCTGATCATTTCTATGAATTTGACTGTGTTGACTATCCAGTACTTATGTGATGGTCTTTTATTAGAATTTTAGATTGTATGGTACTCGTCTAGGGTGTTTTTCTTGGACACTGAGCTTTGTTGTATTGGTGGGAATATCTCATGTTGATTTTAGCTGAAGAATCACTGTGGGATCCTGATAGTGTTAATCCATGAAATGGGATTAAATGGGTGCCCTTCAGTAGGTGCAACCAATATACCTACAATGAAGAAAATAATATTACCCTAAGTGAAGTCCTATGTGGCTCAGGTCCCCTGGGTCAACTAGGAGATCATTGGTGACTCAAATTACTACGGAAGTTAGTTTGAGGGGAATGCATGGAGTAGCTTCTTAGATACCTGGAGATTCATAGCACAGAGGTCAATCAGTTCAATATATTGAGATCCTCTAGAATCTTTTAGAGTGTCAATTCTGAGAGCCTCCAGAATCTTTTATAGACTTTCACAGAGCTGATGATGGAGTGTGTATGTCAAAAATTCACAAAGAAGAGGAGAAAGAAAATAAGATACACTCAAAAATAAAAATATATTTTACAAAAATTTAAAAAATATGAGTGTTGCATTTAATGACAACAGATTGGACAATGTAGAATAAATGACCAATTTTTAGAAACATATCATTATAAGCTTGATTAGGAAGAAACAGAAATTCTGAACAGACTGATGATCAATAAAGAAAAAGAAACAGTAATCAAAATCTCAAAACAACAACACAAAATCCTAGAACCAGATGGCTTCACTGGTGAATTCACTAAACTTCCAGATAAGCAAATACATATTATTCCAAAAGACTCTAAAAAATTGAAAATGAATGAAAACTTCCAAATGCATTTTATGGAGCCATGTTACTCTAATTTTAAAACCAGACAAGGGTTTCACACAAACAAACATGCATGCACATATATGCACATACAAGAGCAATAACCCTGATACAAATATATGCAAAATGACTCAACAAAATACTAGCAGATCAAATTAAGTGGTACATAAAAATAATCACACACCACTACCAAATGGGATTTATTTTAGTGATGTAAGAATAATTAAATATACACAGGTTAATAAAAACATAAACAAAATGAAGTACATATGATCATCTTAGTTAATGCAGTTAAAATATTTGACAAGATTCAGCATTCTATTATGATAAACATCCTCACCAAAATGGGTCTAAGAGGGTGGTATCTCAACATAATAAATGTTAAATGTAACAAAACTACAACCAACCTCATATCCAATGATAAGATCAAAGTGTATAAGGATGTTCATTTTCATCATGAATATTTCCCATTGCATTTGATGTTTTATCAACAATTAGACAAGAAAATTATATGAGGTATCCAAATTAGAAAAGTAGAAGTAAAGATATCATTATGCATTGATGATATGAGTGATATTTAATGATGCTATTCAAATATGATATTGATTGGTATATATGAAAATAAGCATATAACATAAAATAAATATAAATGATAAATGAATACATTAATGTCAAGATTAACATATAAATATCTTTTGTATTTCTCTATACATGCAACAAACCAGTAGAAAGATAAATAAGGAAAATGATCTCATTTACAAATTAATCAAAAACCTTAAATATCTAAGAGTGAATGCAATTAAATAAGTGAAAAATATGTCACTAAAAGTTTCAATGCATTGTTGAAAGAAATAGAAGACACAAATAAATGGAAAGATGCCCTCTGCTTATGGATTGAGAGAAAAAAGCAACTCCCTGATGGCTGTATTACCTAAAACAATATAGAGATTCAATACATTCTTTATCAAAATTCTAATACATTATTCACAGGAATAGAACTGAAACTCATCAAATAGTTTTTGGAGTAAAAAAATAAATCCCTGAGTAACAGAAGTGATTCTGAGGAAGAAAGGACAAAAATGAATGTCATTCTCCTGACTTCAAACCATATCACAAATCAATAATAGTACAAGTGGATTGGTATTGAAATAACACCTGACACAGACATATAATAGAATTCAGAAACAAGAAATAAACTCACTTGTATATGGACAAATAACTTAGAACAAAAGAATCAAGAGTCAAGAGTACACTGTGGGGCAAGGAACACTCGGTGTTCCATGACCAACAAATGGCAATGGAAAAACTACATATAAACTTGGACAATAGCAAAAATATATAAAGGATCCAAATAATGCTACAACAAACATAAGAACTAAATTTAAAATTGGAGAAGTGTCTGAAGATGATACAGAGTCATAAAGGGACTAAAACTTTGACCGAGGACCCTGCCTCATAGCTAAATTAGTTACTATATGGATTCTTCCCTATTTATACATTTCTCCTCCTCTGCAGGTCCTTGTGTCTTTTAGCAGTTTCTACCCACACTTATTCTTCCTTACCCTTAGGACATGTCTCATATTGTGCTATTCTCACCTGTACCCCTCTGGGGAGTGCCACATATAGCATCCTTTGGTTTAAGTCTTATCTTTCATTCCCTGGTTATAAAAACACTTCAAAAGAGACACATGATAGGAACATGCAATGATGTTCATCATCTCCTGTTACTAAGAAAATGTAATTGAGGTATCACTTCAAATCAATGAGCATGACTATTATCCAAAAGATAAGACTCAACAAATGTCTGAATGGAAGAGGAGAGAAGGGGGCCCTGGTACACTGTTGGTGGGCCTCTAAATTGGTGTAGTCCTGGAAAACAGTTCAGAGATTCCTGGAAAAAAAAAATAGAAATTCTCAACATGGCTGTAACTATAGCGTACTATACTTAGTGAAATAATTCAGTTAGAAAGATAAGTATCACTTTTAGCAGTGTTTTAAAGTTTTCTGTGTATAGTTCCTTCACGTGTTTTGTTTGGTTTATCCCCAGGTATTTATTTATATTTTTTGCCGTGATGGTAAATGGGATATTTTTTTTTCTTAAGTTCACTATTAATCAGGAAATTGCAAATCAAAATCACAATGAGATACCACCTTATACCAGTAAGAATGCCCCACATAAAAAAACAAAACAAAACAAACAAACAAAAAAAACTGGGCAACAAGTGCTAGTGTGGATGTGGAGAGGAACACTCTTACACTGCTGGTAGGAATGTAAACTGGTTCAGCCTCTATGGAAAGCAGTGTGGAGGACCCTCAAACTAATGAAAATGGAACTACCATTTGACCCAGCAGTCGCACTTCTGGGAAGCTACCCAAAGGAGGCCTCAATGTTTATACAAAGGGCCTCAATGTTTGGACAAAGGGGCCTCAATGTTTGTACAAATGCTTGATGTTTACTGCAGCACTATTTATAACTGCAAAGACATGGAAACAACCCAAATGTCCCAAAACAGATGAATGGATGAAAAAGATGTGGTATATATACACAATGGAATATTATGCATCAATTAAAAATGACACATTTGATAATTTTATGGTAACATGGATGTACCTAGAAGAAATCATATTGGTAAAAACAAGTCAGAAAGAAAAAGGCAGAAACCAAATGGTTTCATGAATGTATGGGACATAGGAAAAACAAAAAGCCAGGAGGAAAAGTCAAAATAAGCTAATAACCAAAGTAAAGTACACAACTGGGGGATCCGGGTATGAGTGAGAGTGATCAGGTGAAGGTTAAAATTGGACTTTCATTTGTGAAACTTCATATAGTATTTGTTGAGTTTTAATGACAAATACTCCAAATTTATACTCTATTATAATGCAATGCTATTTCAAGAAAGCATGTTAATAAAAGTGTGGTATACATATACAATTCAATGTGATTTATCTGTAAAAAATGCAAATGCTTTGCTGGCATTTGCAACTGCACAGATAGATATTGAGGCTATCATGTTTAGTGAAATGATTCACATGGAGAAAGACAAATACCATGTTATTTCATTTATATATGCAATATAAACACAGCAAAGAACCAAATAAAACAAAAGTAAACTTTGATTATGAGAACAAAATAGTCATCACTAGAGGAGGAGTTCAGTGGGGGGTGTGTGTGAATGAAATGGGTGAGAGACTTAATTAATTGAAGACTTGTAGTATGATGTAGTATGTATGGTGGGTATTCAAATTATAATTCTATACCCCTAAGATATTTATATATAATTTTATAAACCAATATTACCTCTAAAGTATGTTAGTACAAAAGAATTAAAATAGCCAATATATGTTGGTGACCCAAGTACCCAGCCTTCAGGGTGAGTGCATAGAGTGGTTGCTGCAGTAGATTACCAAGGGTAAAAACCTCTCTCAAGGTTGCAGCAGTTTGATTGAAGATATAAATCTGCATTCACCATCTGAATAAGGCTGACCACTGCTGGTGGTGTTCTCCCAGAAACCTCAAACCTCAGCTTCAGCTCCAAACTGACCATTCAGGAAGTTATGATCTTAGCAGGTTTACTGACTGTGTCTTTTCTCATTGTTTTTGGCACAAGCAAGGAGGCTAGTAGGCTGTGGGTTTGGCCCACAGGTAGGTACTCCAAGAAGTTCAGATTGCATAGTAATTAGACTGTTCAAACACCTGCCAAGCCCAGGTGGGGGAGGAGCTAGTGTCTTGGAGTTGCCAAGCTAGCCACTTGCAGTTCCAGGTCTTTAGTTTAATGCCTACCCAGCAGTAAGGGCTCTTTTAGGATTCAGGGATGCCAGAGTCTCAAGGCAGGGCAGGGAGAGATATCTCTCAGTTAGATGCTGTAGTCATAGGTCAGTCAGCTCAAAACCTGTTCAGTAGTCAATGTTCCTTCTGCTAGAGGTTGCTTGCTGAGTGTGTTGATTGCTTGGGGAAATATCAGGTGTCTGGGCAGAGGATAAGAGATTGTCTTTTGGGATTTCAAATCTGGTTTCTTACAGTCCCAGGTGTGTTAACTCCACACCTACCCAACAACCAGTGTTATTTAGGGGAGGTGGGGAGGCAGGGAGGTTGTACTCACACATCTATAGTAGGCTAGGACCTGAGGAGACAATCCAGGCGTTCATAAGCAGGACTATTGGGTGCCTTTTAGGATTCTTAGCTAACTACCAACGACTGGAGAGGTGTTGGTTCAACTCTTGCTCAATAGTCAGTATTCTTTATGACAGGCAAATTTGAGTGCCTTCAGTGGAACCCAGGAATCCCTGGGAGTCTAGTTTAGAGAAGAGTAGAAGCTCCTGGGATGTCAGAAACCACAGATATGTCATACCTGCCTGGTAAGCAGTTTTCTTTAGAGTAAGTGAAGTTCATCCTACTGTTATGGACAAGGAGCCAAGGTGAAGCATTGTAGGCTTTGTAGTTGGTAGAGGCTGAGACTTGTATATGTTGGGAAAAGCTTTCCTGCTCCTCCATGGGGGTATGGAGGTGGAATGAGTTGTGTCTCTGTCCTCCAAGACAAGTTGTGTCTCTGTTTCACCAAGTAGTGAAAATCAGAAGTGATTAAAAATTTGAACACTGTATCCAGCTTGGAGGTGGGAGAGAACATTGGTCCTCCCCACCACTGTGAAGCAATTCTAGAGGCAAAATATGGGTCCACCCATTCCCTGCTCGAGCACAACCTGCTATGGTGGGTGTATACTCCACCACTTCTGGGTCTATGGCTCAATTTTCTCTTCACTCCATTAACACCTAGAGTTTTTGATCCACACACATCTAATAATACAGGGACCTGTGTTATAGATATCTTCCACTGATAAATTAATGTGAAAAGTATAAAATATCAAGTTTTTTATTGGATTTACTGAAGGATACATTTTTCTGAAAGTATTTACCATATGTTATGGGCACATTTTCCATTGCCATTACTGATACTTCCTCAGAAGTATCAGTAGGCCAGAAGTATCAGAAACCAGGTAGAACCAAAATTAGTTAGTCTTTGCTCATTTGAATTGATATTTTAATTATTTCAGCATTTAAATAATAAGAATAATTTTCCTCATAAAATGGTGAGACCTAAATTCTTCCAATATCTAGAGCACAGAGGGGTACAACATCATTTAAAATAAGGATCATCTTAAATGAGCCAATGCATATGAAATAATAGGGAAGTATTTGACAAAAAAAGAATGTACAAAATAAAAGTAAGCCATTATTATTACTAAACAAGAATTGTTGCTTTCTTGTTATAAATGCAATATTTTCATAAGTCTTTTTTTAGATATTGGACCAAATAATATACACTTTCATGAATATCATGACACAGAAGAATAGAATGATATAAAATCTACTTTGTTCCAATTTTATGAATAACAACGCTTAAAGTTCAAATGCAAAATTTTTATTCTAGAAGGCTTAGAAATCACATGTATACATTCAGTACACTGCTAATGTGATTCTCAGTCTCCTGCTGTCCTACAGTCATGTTTTTGGCAGACAGGATTGTTTCTAATTCCTCTGTTCAGCATGGGATCTCAGCTTTGTTGGCTTGTCAGTTTCAACAGGTGTCACTAAGCTAAGAAGCAATTAGACTTAAGATGCTGGACCTCTCTGGTGGCAGGATTCTAGTTCTGTATATGGTCAGCACCTGGAAGATTCTCCTCTTTGTTCACACTTAGCAGGAATTTGAGGACCCTTCTGAAAGGTATTGAGCAGAAGAACAAGCTCACTATTTTCCTGACAAATGGGCATAGTTGGAAACAACCATGCGACCATCTGTGAGTAGCAATGTAGTTATAATAACTGAAATCACAGCCAGGAAAATCCAGCCTGCTTGGAAATTTCAAGCAAAAGTGTGTACAACACAGTACATTCAAAGAAGTGTGCACAAAATGGTTTTCATTATGCATGTATTTATGAACAAATGAAAGATATATGCTCACATTATAAGGATTTCACATAGATCTGTGAGGTCCATGTCCTTTTATGGAGTGTTTTCAGTTATTGGCTGTTAATGTTCAGAGCACATGCTTGTACTCTTTGGATTCAGACATAAATGGTGCTGATAATAAGAGAGTGTAAGGTCAAGATGTTAAGGATGTTGAGTTTTCTTCATACTCTTCACAACCACCCCCGCTCCTATGTGCTTTTCAAAATAAGCATTCTGCAAAAGGTTACACACACATAAAGCATAGTAATCTGGTTGGTTTTCTGCTGTCCCATTTATTTGTTCTTCAAGCTCTGAAAGCCATAGATGCATCTACTGAGTAGTATATGTCTGAAATGATTTTTTTAAAATTTTAAGGCTTCCTAGTAAAATAATCATCCATATTTTAATGATTACAAAACGAAATGTGGAACTAAATGAAAGGATGATGTATAAGTCAGTGATGCCGCTGGCTGCTCTCAAAATAATGGGAGTTAATTTCTCACAATTGAATTGATCACTTTCTTTTTGTCTCTAAGAATTTCTGGGGTATATCTGTATATCTGCTGAATACAAAAATATTCCTAAAATACAAACTAATACTTGGTAACATTAGTTTATGAACATTATGAATGTATTCTCAAATATATTGCTTGAGTTAATGCATCACATTAAAATAATATTCAATGATATTACTATCCCCATGTTCTAACTAAGCAAACTGACTCAAGAGATATAAATATACTTTTGAAATATCATGCAATTTGAAAGTAATATGTTTAGCCTTATTCGGATGAATAATGAAGAGTCTAAAACCTACATAGTCTAAACTATGCTCAGTCATCTATAGTAGGAACCATATATCATAAATGCAAACACTTTCACTGACATTTTCAAAATTTTCAATGATCCAAGTTATAGAGGAAACACATGATTAGAAACAGTGTTATACTATTGTGGAAAAACAGCATATATAATTAGGTATAAGCTAAGTATTAAAATATAACTATACATTTAACAGTTATTATAAGTACTATAAAATAGATAATAGATAAAATAGATAATTTCTTGAGTCTATTAGAGAAAACCTTCCTTATCTCCATTATTTCTGTAGGAAAGGGATATACAGAACTGAGGCTTGAAGAGTGAGATAAAACTTTGCTAGAGAAAGGAGGTTTGGGAAAAGCATTCTGAGTATAGAGAGCAGAATCTCATTTTCATAAAATAAAAAAATCTAAAGCAGTGAGAATATGGAAAGATGTAATTTGAGTCCAGGAGGAGGTAAGAATTATGACTATATGTTTGTCATGCTAAAGAAAAAGAAGATAACAGAGACATCATGGAGTTGACACTAGTGGACCTTGAAATAGTGTTGCTATGTAAGGTGAATCAGATGTGCTGTGACTTTGACTTTTGGGTGACTAAGAGCACAAGTAAGGAAAGATTTTTATTTGCAATATAGATTAGAAGGAGGTGCAGTTTTAAGGGTGATGAACTTCTTCTGGAGCTCTATGTGTGGGTAGGCATGAATGTGGGTGTGTGAGGATATTCATTTCTTTAATTCTGAAATTAGAAACTCTGATGTAATTTCCTCTTTGTCTTAAAAAAAATACAGAACAAAATTCCTGTTGTTGAAGACTTCAGATAATTGAAGGCTTCCTAAATAACAGGAAAATTGAGAATCTGCCCAAGTCAAAAACAGCATTCTCCTTTCTAGTTAGTTTTTGTTCCAGTGTGATCCTTTTTTTTTTTTTTTTTTTGCATCCAGCAGAACTCAAAAAACTTAAGATGCCAGAGAACAAAACAGAGTCTGCTTGTATTCTTTAGAGCAAATGACACCATAACAAGATGTAATCAGATGAAGAATTGAGATCTCAATGTACTGCTACTCACAGAAAGCTGTGAAAGGTTGAATTATCCTTTCTGGGTCCCAATTTACAGTCTCACAGCTTAGTTGCACACTCTTTCATGAAGCAATTGAGAACAGTGTAGGGTACAAGTTTTAGATCGAACATCTCAATTTGAATGCAATGTCTGTCACATTTAAAGGTGGCTACTTAAGTCATTTTTCTCTAAGCATCAGCTTCATCTATGAAAAATATTGATGATATTTATGCTTAATAAAATATGTAAATCAATACTATAGAGTCAAGACCTCCAGTATGATACTGAACAGGAAGAACTAAAGAACATCCCTACTTTGTACCTAATCATAGAGTGAAGCACTCACTTTCTAATCATTACTTATTATACTGCCTAAACTGTTCCATAGATATTACTTACCAAATTAAGGAAATGTTTTCCTATTTTTGAAGATTATTTTTTATCATGAAATGGATTTCAATTTTGTCAAATTTCTCTATCAGTTAGTAAGACTATATGAATATTTCTTCCTTAGACTGGTGATGTGATGGGTCACAGCATTTGATTACACATTGAAACTCTTGTATACGTAGAAATATGTAGGTGATTTTTTAAATATTTTTTATATTGATATAATTTTCTTAATCACCACCTAGTCATATTATTTACTTTTTATGTAAACTTGGAAGCCCAATTCATCTAAATTCATAGACATGTAACTATAATAATATCAATTTAATATATTTTAGTATCTGTGGATTCAATAGTTATTATCCCTCCTTCACCTTTGACATAGAAATTTGCGTCTTTTTTCTCTTGGTAGACTTGATAAGATGTTAATATCTTTAATATTTTCTATGACCAGTAGAAAATGTTTTTAATTATTTCAAAGTGTATATATTTTAAACTCCCCTATCTTGTTTCTGAACACAGGTGGAAAACATCTGAAACAATTCTAATATGAGTTGTTTCACTTTTTGAAGAGAATTTTCAAGTCACAATTCCTTGCTTCTAGAAAATGGGAAGTCATAGTTGTCAAACTATGTTTTATGAGAAACAGAAAGTGAATAGAAATGGGTTTTCTCACTAAAATATTAATGGTATTTACAGAACTACAGCATTACACTCATGGTACATTTACATATGAGACATTTAATGTTTAATATTGATAGCAGATACATCTTGAGTGTATTTTATAATAAATGTTGATTTGACCTACTTTCAAAAACCAAATAAGTATACTATAAATAAGTGATTTTAAATTGTTTTAGGTGTGATTATGACATAATGAGATATAGGCTTTGTTTTATAGTACTGGAAAGGGAAGAGGTTAGGTGGGACTAGGTGATTGACAAAATGTTAAAATATAATGAAGCCAGGAAATGAATAAATAGAGATGTTTTATATCATCTTTTCTCAGTTTGTAATGTTTGAAATTTTCCATAATAAGAATTTAAAGGCTGGGTACCCACAACATGGCAGAATAGAGGTTTGGATCAACTTCTCTCAAGCATAGCTAAAAGGAAAATTAGATAAGAAAATGTGCTGAGAAGAAGTGTCACATATTCACTAATAGAGATTGAGGGTATCTTCATGAAGGTTTTTCACTTAGCTGTGGCATTCTGTGGGGACAGGGTGGGAGGAGGTAAGGTGCTCACAGTCAGTGTGGCAGCTGTTCCAGTCTGAAGAACAGGCTGGGTGAATATTCTGTTGACATTTTTTGAAGATTCAGTGATGCAGACATGTATGCACATGCTCGGTACTACAGGTTCAGTTTCTGGGAGTCTAGCAGTTGGCTGCTATAGGAAAGAGAGGCACCACTCTCCTCCCAGCAGAAAGCCCTGGGTGGGGGGGGACCTTTGCTCTGCATGGACCTGGTCTGCACTTTGTAAAAAAGAATCTGGCAACAGGTAGAGCAGGTGAGATAGACCCATCCATACTCTGTGCAGTAAGACCCAAGTGAGTTATTCACTGATCTTTGCCATCTACACCACTTGCCCAGTAGAAGACATTAGTGAGTAACATGGATCCCAAAGCCCAAAGTGGATCCCCCCTGTCCAGTAATGTAAGAAAACCTGTGTTCAGCTTTTTGTGCACAGCAGGTTATATAGTTGGTATCCTTTTTCAGGTGACTCAGGTACAGGTATATTACATGAGGTACATTATATTACATGAGGTACATTATAATGTAATGTACATTATAATGTAATGTACATTGTAATATAATGAGGTACATTATATTACATGAAATATAAGGGAGCAGCAAAGAGGTGGGATCTGAATTTAGGATACCTGAACACTGAACAGATTTTCAGAGAAGGCCAAGTAGATATATCTTCCTGGATTAACCTTCACTCATCACCAGATCTGAGACTGAATGTTTGGACTCACACGTTTTCACTCCCTCTCACACCCACTGCCAAGATAAATAAAGAAAAGAAGTGAACAAACAAAACAAAATTAAAAATATAGGACCCTAGCTATAAAACAGCAAGCAAGGCAAAAACACATGCCTGAGAAGAAAGGAAAAGGTGCAGATAAGATGGGAAAACAAAAGGAAAATAATAGAAGTCCAGAGACAAATATATAGGACACAGAAATAAAGGAGTTTAAGAGCAAGGATTTTAGAATGACTATTATTTTAAAAGTGCTGAAAGAGGTATTGGGAAAAGGGTTGAACATAGAAAGACATGTGCAGGCTCTTAGGCTATCCAAGAACAAAATATGACATTAAAGATATTAAAAGAATAAAAGAGATGATGAATGAAATTTGGATAATTATGGAAAACCTTTTAAATTAACATAAGTTGCTCCAACAAAGAACTTTAGAAACTGAAGACACAAATGTATAAGTCACTCAAGTGGAAAAAGGGAGAAAACTATGATTTAGGAAAAATGGAGAAACTATGAGAATAGAAGGCTACATTGAAAGAGGAAACAAAAGGATAATGGTTATTTCAGAAGGTAAAGTGAGAGAGAAGGAAAAAGAGAAACCATATTTAAAGAAATAATGGTGGAGAGCTTCTCAAACTTAAGGAAAAAATATGATGTCTAGGAAGCAGAAAGAGCACTCAAATGTCTAAATGCAAAATGACTTTCACCACAAAACATCAATATTAAATTGTCAAAATTTAAAGACACCTGCCTTTCAAGGTTCAGATGAGGATGAATGAGTGGATTCTGTAAAAGGCAAAGAAATTGGTCCATTTGCACTATAGGCACATAACACTTGCTAATTATATCCCATTTCTTACATTTCCTATTATTGAGCTTTAGTTACAGAAACTATAAAATAAAGGATATGGATTTTGTAAGCTGTAAAGTTCTCACCAGTCTAAACTGAATGATTGTAGAATAGCTACTTAAAGTAAGGTTGACCTTGTTATAAATAATGGTTTGTTGCACATGTCTGACTGCTAATATTTCTCTGCTATTTATAATGTGTTCTATTAAATTTCACTGTCATTTTTTTCATGTCCTGTTTTCTCCCCTCTGACTTTTCATTAATATTATTCACGCTTAGATTTTAATGTAAATAAAATTATCTGCATTTGACTTTACACAAAATTATTTATGTAACTATAGTTCTACATTTATAAATTCTGACTTTAGTAAATGGGAGGGTATGTTTAACTTCATTTTGTAATTATGACAAAAAAGAGATTTCAGTAGTATTTTTTAATTTTTTTATGAATGAAATTTGGACAGTAATGGAAAACCTCTTAAATTGAATTAAGTTGCTTCAAGGAAGAATTTCAGAAATGGAAAACACAAATGTATGTCACCCAAGTGGAAGAAGAGAAAAAAACAATAATTTAGGAAAAATGGAGAAACTCTGAAAATAGAAATCTACATTGAAAAAGGAAACAAAGGGATAATTGTTATTTCAGAAGGTGAAGAGAGAAGGGAAAAGAACTTCAAAGAAATAATGGTGGAGAACATCTCAAATTTAAGGAAATAAAAACTTTAGTTTTTAAATTTAAGGATATTTATATCACTAACTATAAGTAACTGCCTTGTTCATCATTATTCTGTACCACTGTAATCTTTGAAGCAACTTAGAATTTTGTTTGTAATATCTGTCTAGTTACTCAATATAATCATCTTTACCATTGGCAATTAGCTGTAATTTCTTCCAGAATGCATAGCCAAATCAGTGTGTGTGTGTGTGTGTGTGTGTGTGTGTGTGTGTGTGTGTGTGTGCTCAGTCATCTAGAACTAATTAGAAGAGTCTGCTCCTTCTGGGGTTACAATATACCCTTTTTGGTTAGGGATTATTATGGGACATTGCTATTAGGTTTCTAATATGATGTGCTTTTATTATTTTTATTTTTGTCTCAATTTTTTTCCAGGCAGGCTTTTTGGCTAACCAATAATTTGAATACTAACTAAATGACCCAAAACCTGTACTGAGGATTTGTAAACATACCCCTTGTACTGTCAGTGAATCTTGCAAGCCCACACAGCTTGTGGAATCCACAATATTATGGAGACCTTACCTTCAAAGAGGTCATTCAAGGGTTTTGGGTATAACCCAGGCTCTCTCTTTTCTAATTGTCTTGAGTATTTCTGACAGTGGAAAAGAAAATTACATGGTATGACAGGTGTGGCATCAATGTTGCTGTTCCCAAATTTTGGAAATTAAGGTAAAAATGTAGTTCCCAGCATATTCAGGTTATCCTTCCACCACTCCTCCTCATTACCTAGAATTTTGTGTTACTAAAAAATTAAACACAATCACAAGAATGTATTAGGTTTCTAGATTCTGCATCAAATAGCCATAACTATGGAAGGAGAGCCAAGATTTTTCTTGAAGCAATCTTTTATAAAAGGTTTTTTATAAAAAGCTACTATATTTTTCTTTTCAAAAATTAAAAATAGGGATCAAAAAGTTACCTACATGTTCAGTTTATTGCAGCAATGTTCACAGTAGTAAAGATATGGACCTAACCTAAATGTCTATCAATTGAATAAAGAAGATGTGATAAATGTATGAATAATTTTCAACCAAGAGAAGAAATTAAATATTGCCATTTACACACACTGAGAGCATTATAATAAGTGAATAAGTCAGGTAGAGAAAGACAAACACTATATATCTTTTATAAGAGGTCAAGCATTTATGACAGGAATATACTTGCATCAGCACTTTCTAAGTTTCTGTTTCTGCTATCTTCATAGATGAATTTATTTTCTTCATAAAATCTGCTCTTAACTCTCCCACATATTACCACAAGTTTGAGTCACTTTGTATTCCTTATGGAAACAATATCTTGGTAGAATATGAATTCCTGATTTTATAGATCATATCTTGATCAGATTTATCCCAGCTGGAACATGGTTCATGAAAGGTACTTGATAAAGAATGAATGGATAAATGCAAAAATATATGTAATTCTCATTTATATGTTTAGCTATCTTGATAGGGACAATGAATTCATAAGCAGTCTCAGCTTCACCAAATATTTAGTGTGATATCTACTCCCTCCAAACAATCCTGGTGAATTTGCCATTCTACTACACCTTCCAGAAAAAGGTAACTTGAAGGTTGAGCTTTTAGTGAGTTGTAACATTCATTCTTGGTTACTGTGTTGGCCCTGTTGTGGATGTAAAACAGATGTTGCTTTGATTTTCTACTCTGTGGTCTGGTTAATTAACCATATTATTCCTATTCAATTAATTCTGACTAGTCTTATGTCTGTACATGTATACTGATACTTTTCACCAAATATCATATAATTACCTACCACTGAATTATTTCTAAGTAGTGATGCTGCCAATTTTTTAATGTCTTGGTCTCCCTTTTAGATTTGACTTGTTAACTGTCAGGGGTACACGTTTTATTCCACTATGCCAGCATGATATACAATCCTAGTCAGTTATAACAATTGCATGACTAAAGACATATAAGAAGAAGATATTACTTACAGCCTATATTTGGAACATGGTAGAGCCATCCTGTTACATCACTAATTGTACTACAGACCTACATAAGACCTGGGCAGCAATATCTTCATATTTCAGCCTGTCAGTTCTCTCACTCTTGTGAGCAGATACTGCCTCCTGGTCCCATGCTCCTAGGATCCTGGCATTTTTTTTTTCACTTATTAATCTGACTTATAGACATGTGAATGATGAGAGAAAATATTTCTCCCAATTCTTATAAAGCCTTATTGGATGAAGTGTATCATTTTAGTTTAGGACTTTGGAGGCAGACTTCTGAGTTTCTAATCCCAAATGTATCATTTAAACTGGTGGAATGACAAGAAATTTATCTCAGTTCCCTCATTCTTAAAACGAATATGGTAATAGCTCATAATGTTACTACAAGATTAATTAGTTAAAACATTTTAAACATTCATATTAGTAATCAGCTAATTCCAGACTCTGTTCTCTAAAAAACAAATGCTGTTATAAAATATATTAAATACTATTAATTTATTAATTGAATAAATATGAGTCAATATGTACAGAAGTAAATATTTGAACATAAGTAAATGAAGGACTGGGTGGAGAGCAATTTTCATTCAATTAGCAAGTGCCAAAAATGATGAAACTAGAAAAATAAATAATTATTAAACGTTACAGTAGCAATTATTTCAGATAAGTTTTTTTTAACAAATACTAAAATTAGCATGTTAAAGTAATAAGACATGATATATTTATATTACAAAGGTATCCCTCTGCAAAATACTTAGCTATTACCAAAGGAAAAATTATAAACTGATTGAAGAAATCTCACAAAAACCACTTTTACCAAATGATTAAAATGGGCTTCAATACTAGTAATACGTATCTATACCATGTATCCCTTTATATGATTCCCTCAGAGAAATAACAAAGAAAAAAAATAACAAAAACTCATTCTTACCAAAATGAGTAATTTTAATTTAACCAGGAAGAAACACAGGCAAATTCAAATTGAGCAATCTATCATAATAACTTTCCATTGTTGTACAAAAAATGTAAAATCATCCAAAAAAAAAAAAAGGAAGAAGATTGAAATTGTCCTAAATTAATGGAAACAGAGTGGCATGACAACTGAACATTGAATATACTTGGCTAAAGTAATAACTTTAGTAGGGCAAGTGACAAAGAAAAGTTCTTTATTAGGTTTATTCTCAGATATGTAAACTTTTTTCAGTGAGATTGTAATGTGATGACTTTTGTAATTTCTTTTTCTTTTTCAGTCCATTTGTTGTATATAGGAAGACAACTGAATTTTGTGTGTCAATTTTTCACTCCTGCCACTTTACTGAACTGGTTTGTTATTTTTATTAATTTTTCTATGGAGTTATTGGGGTTCTTTATGTATATTTTATTACCATTTGCAATTAATGATAGCTTTACTACTTTCCCAATTTAGATTCCTTTTATGATTTTCTTGTGTAAATTTTTTAGTTATAACTTCTAATACCGTATTAAATAATAGTGGTGAGGGTTAGGAGTCCCTCCTATGTGGGAAGAAGAAATGAGATGGAAGAGATTGATAGCGATCTGTGAGGCCAGCCCACAGAACAGGAATCCTGGAAAGCATGTCCAGGTCTGACTTTAATGAAGTTATGATAACCCTTATATACCTTCACAGTGACCTAATGAGGAAGTAGCAACCTGATTCCCAAAGGTATAAGTGACATACAGCAGGGGTATGGGTGATAACAGGAAAATTTACCCGTGGGAGTAAAAGTCATTATTAATTGCTTATGTCTCTTGGGACATTTCAAAAACATTAGGAAGCTGTGTCACAGGTGAGAGACTACCATTGGCCACTCTAGTGTTTCAGAAGGGGTGAGACAGATAAAAGATTTTCCTTTTATCTGAGGTATATTTCTCAACCTGTATCTACTCCCCACAGGTGAGAGTGAATAGCATTGTCTTGTTTCAATTCTTAGTGGAAAAACTTTTAGTTTTTAGTATTGAGAATAGTGGTAGCCATGGGTCTGTCATAATATTTTTATTATGTTAGGATACATTCTGCTTATCTCCATATTTTCAAGTGTTTTTATCATAAGTGGATGCTGAAACTTACCAAATACTTTTTCAGCATCTAATTGAAATGATCAAGAGATGTTGAGAGGATGGAGAAAAAGTAAACCTATTAGATACATTGTTACAGGAAATGTGGGCTGGCTCAGCCCTTATGGAAAGAATTGTGCAAATTCTCCAAAAGTCTAAAAAATGGATTTACTATAGCTCAACAATTCCATTATCAGGTATCAATCCAAACAACAACAACAAACACCCTGATTTTAATGGAAATTCAAGCTCTTCTATTTATAGCAGCAGTATTTATAATAGCCAAGATATGGAAGCAACCTAGATGCCCCAGAACAGATGAATGGATTAAGAAAATGTGGTACATATTCACATTGGAATACTTCATAGCAATCAAAAAATATAAACCCATGTCATTTGTGGCAACATGGATTATTCTGAGAGAGATTATTCTGAGATAGAAAGAGAAAGGTAAATACTCAGTGGTTTCACTTATATGTAGAATCTAGAGCAACCAAATACAAGATCAGAAAAGATAAGCTGTAAGACTGACCATTAAAAGCACACTGTATTTCTGAGGCACTCAGAAGAGGATTGGGAGATAAAGGGACAAAGAGAGATTAGAGAATAGTTGGGGAGAACACAATGGAATTTGGTGGAGAATTGTGAGTGCTTTGATGGGTAAGCTATGGTGAATCCATCTGAGAGCAGAAATCCTGTATTGTGAAAAAAATAAGGATGTTTAATGCATTTCTTGGTTGAAGAATTTGCTTGGTTCTATAACATTTTATCATTTGGGGATATGAGCAATGTTTTCATGAGAATTATATCATTGGTGAGATTTCTGTGAGTCTTAGATTATTTACTATGTGCCAAGAAGGGTACTCATTCCACTTCTATGAAAGTTATAGAAAGCAAAAAATAGGAGCTTTACTTTCCAGGAATTTGCATTCTAGCTATACATATTAAATGGCAGTATAAGCAGAGATAAAATTTATAAGGTCTTTAACTTTGGTTTTATGTAAATGATGGAAAGAGAAAAGTCCTTTCCAATGTAATGTATCAAAAACTGCTCCATTAACCATGCAGCTTTTGGTCGCACCTTAAATTTCATCTGGAATTGGGTCATGCAAAAGACATGAGAAGACCTTTAAAAGGAGCCATGAACAAGTAAGTTCTATGAGTGGTTCATTCTGGTGGATGAGGTATTTGTTAGAGTTTAGTTGGATAAGGATGTTAAACTTTCATTAATGTAGGTGTTGAATGCAATCACAAAATTTGATTATTTTTCTAGTAGTCAATAAGGAGTCATGGGAGAATTTCAGATATGGTAGCATCAGGATCAGTAAACAGAGAGATATAAAGATTATTATGTTAGATAAGGTATAAGTAAGGCATGAACCATTGGTTATTTGTATTATTTAAAAATTTAACATTCAAGGAAAGGGATGTAGATTTCCTGTATGATCATTAATTTCTTTGTGCAAAGTGGTTTTACATATTTCTATGACCAAGTAATAATAGCAGATTCATCCAATAAATTATGAAAACAGCCCAAGCACTTCACCACAAAGGACTGGATAAAGAAGATGACACACATGCACACACACACACACACACACACACACACACACACACACACATGCACACACAGTGGAATACTACACAGTGATTTAAAGAAAGTATATGGATGGACCGTGAAGGAATTATGCTCTGTAAATCAGAAATAGACAAATATGGTATGCTTTCACTCATATGTGTAATGTAAGGGGAAAAAAAACAAATGAACAACAACAAAAAATCTTTAACCTCTGACAACAGGATAGTGGCTGAAAATGGGAAGGGAATAGGTCAATGGATCTACACAAGGCAAGGTGTGGGTGTTGACTGGTGGGGATGGTATGCTAAATAAACTTGCTTAAGTGACAAACTGTACACCTGAGACCTACAGTGTTGCCAATTGAAATTCTCTCAAAAATATTATGAGCTAATATGAACTACGAGGTCAAATTCATAGGAGTGATAATGGAACTTGAGAGATTCTCTTATCAACAGCTGTATCACTAATATATTTAATACCCTGATATTACAAACAATAAATGATCCAATTTTGAATGAAGGCCTAGAATTGGTTGAATATTTTATTAGAAAGAAAATTTAGGGATGGCACCTTTTCAAGATTATTTAAGGAATTTGAGAACACTATTTTACTGATGATGTTTATAACTTTCTAAATATCCATTTATTGCACAAATACTGAGACTTAATACTTGGGTTTCTGATCTTGTATTATATAAAAATCATTTTATATTATATTCTGTCATGTATTCTGTTCTGGATATAATTAGACTATCATACAAATAAACAAAATATTTTAAAAATATCCTTTATGTAAGTAGATTTTCTAAGTTAACAAATACTAAGCTTTCAGAAGCATTCATTTCTAGATTTACATCATAGGAAATCAGTTCCTAAGAACAATTTTGGTTTGTTCAACTGATCAAGACAATTTTTGTTAATTTGGATTTTAATTATTGATAATTATATCATTTTATTAATTTTACTGATTAATTTCTTATTCATAAAATAATGAATGCACTTGTGCTGAAATGCTGAGATATTTTAAAAAATAAATGGTTTATATAAAGTTTTAAGCTATCATGAACCAAATTCACCACTGTTGCACCAAACTTTTTTTGGTTACAAAGATGAGTAAAACTTACTCTCTGCTCTTAATAAATTTACAATCTACAAGGGAAAATTGCTAAAAGCTTTCATTTTATGCTGCTGAGTTCTTTTAGAAAGACATATACAGTTATCACAATTACCATTTTTTATAATTAGTAACATTAGTTTGAGTGTTCATTATCAGATCCCTGATGTGTATATTTTACATAAATATTTTAACCTCACTTATATTGTGAGATTTAAATGTTATCCCCATTTAGCAGATAAGGAAACCAGTGTTAAAAAAGGTAAATTGCCAAAGAATACATCAATAATTATGATTCAAACATAAACTTATGTCTCCAAATTCATTTTTATATGGAAAATACAAATTATTTCATCAAATAAACTTTGAAATACTGATTTCAAATTCTCTAAAATCTCTCCAGGAAAGGAATAATCCATTACAATTTTTTGTTCAACTTTTAAATATTTGGAGCATTTATTATTTGTCTAGTCTTGCATCATCATACAATTGATAGGCATGGCACTATGGCACCTAAACAAAAATGGTGATTTTTAAAGGAAAGGTGACTAGAAGTTTGTGGCACTAGTGTCTTTGGGAAGTAGGTTAGTTGTAAATAAATTACATTTATTTGAAATATATATGGACATATAACTATTCAATTTGGGGATTTCATAACTACTGCTTGCATTTATAAAGTTATCAAAATAAATAAAGAGCATAAAAAATAGTTTCAAGATAAACATCATTTTAAATCCACTGAAAATGGCTATGCACCTTATAGTATTAGTTACAAAATGTTAGACACTAAGATGCCTCTCCCCTCCCAATCCACTTTATGCTTTCCAGTGTTTTAAGGACAAATACCACAAAATGTTCTGGACAAATGTCTCCTGTAACTATGCTATTATTTATTATCTACCCCTCTGCGCCAGTTTCTAGAACTGTTTGATCAGTATAGGGAACAGATCATGACAAATGGAATTTAAAGATAGTAATTCTTATGGTGTCACTAATTATAAACTCTCTGAATTTGTGTCTGTGCATGTATGTGTGAAATTAAAGATGTGATAGGACTTAAGATATAAAATATTTTTAATATAAGTTGTACGGTCCTAATTTCATTATTTCCATCCATAACTAAATGTTTATGGGATATCTACTGATGAGAATTTCCCAGGGAAGAAATATCTCTGGCTTGAACTTTATTATGGAGAGGGAGCACACAGGTCTATTCAACTTTTAAGCATGCCTGTAAAAAGGTTGAGATCTAGTACACTCCAATGACATTATACTATTTGAGGGAGCCATCAGTAATGAGATGTGTTTGTACATAAGAGGCAACACTTTATGAAAATTTATTTATTTATTTTTTTGCAGATAATAAATACTTTCATTCTTTAAACTTCAGATTACAGGTTTATCTATGGATAGAATACCTGGAATTCAAATTCTTATTCTTCCTGTAGAAT
The DNA here is from genome assembly GCA_004024945.1 of Uropsilus gracilis. NCBI lineage: Eukaryota > Metazoa > Chordata > Mammalia > Eulipotyphla > Talpidae > Uropsilus > Uropsilus gracilis. The sequence goes on from PVHY01001238.1 coordinate 80,782, forward strand.
CCTACCTTTATAGTCTGGATTCCATACCATTTTATTAGGTAGTTAACAGACTAGGATTTGCTTTAATCTTTTCAGTGCATTTATTTCCTAAAATTAAAGACAGATGTGGAGACTAACATTCCTCACAATAGTAAGAGAATATTAGAAGGGGGCCTGCAATTTTCCAGGATTCTAGCTGTACCACCTCATTCGAAGTATATTAATAATTTAGTATCCCTGGTGAAATCACTATCAATGCTGTAAAAAGAAAACTATATTTTTGCCATTGTACATAATACTGTTGTTATTCAAGGGGATATATTGACAGTGAATCAGCAAAGTTTATAGTTTCCCCATTCACCCTAGTCCTACATAAAAATATGATCAAGTGAACCATAGAAAATGCTAGCAAAGTAAGATCATGTACCCTTCACACTCATGAATGTCTAAGAAATTTGGAAAAGAAGTAGAACATTTATTTTCTTAAAAGCAGAGATTTTTTTCACTGAGCTTTGTTACTAAGAGACCACCATGAGCAGCCTATTCTGCCTTCAGACTGATTCTGACCTGTCTTCTGACTTTCTTGAATAGATACTGAGAAATTGATAAGGAGAAAAGAAATCTCCATAGCCATCAAAACTATCTTCTGCCTGTGGGTGTACACATTAATTTACCCTCAGATCTTTAGAAATATCTGTGTTCAGTCCCTTTGATTGAGGCTAAGAGATGAAAAGTTTTTTATAAGAACACAAACCAAGTATCTACCATAAATCAACAACTTTGAATGATTCAAACATATTATTATGGATGACGTACATAAAAGGAAATATCAGGTGAAAATTTGGACATGATACTTTGGACATGAAAGTAACTAGTATTTGTGTTTTTGATCTTTGGTTAGCAATGCTTTTTAAAATAAATATATCCCTTCATTACTATGGGGGAGAGTCTGACTGGAAATGCATGTTGTGTGCCCATGTTTGGAGAATTGCATCACCCCAGTGACTACAGATTTAAGAACAGGATGAAAAAGTGAGGAATTGTTATCGAGTTATAAACTAGTAGAGAAAATGAAACATATATAGACTTGTGTGTATACAAGGGTGAAGCTGTCACTCAATATTTGCATGTATATTTAGAGACTGTCTACATACTCAGGATATTGGCAGCAGTAAGGCAACAGACCATTCCAGGCTGTTTACCTGTCAAAGAAAAAAGGCCCCAGCATACATTCAGATTTCCCTTTGTTCAGTGTCTCAGTGCCTACACTTATCACCTGGGCAGATTACTTTCACAGATAAAGCTGACAGATGAATCAAGGCAGGAAAGTAGTTATATGGAAGAAAAAAAAATAGCTTTGCCAATGTTAAGCCAAACCAAACAAAACCAAACAAAACAAAAAAACAGGTAATTATATATAATATGCATCCTGAGAACTTAATATACTTAATTTTCTGGAAAAAAAATGGAATGCTGGCAAAACTACATTTTTAGACTAGGTTTGTTTATCACAGAGTGCAGGGAAGCTGAGTGATTTCATTTCACTGTTATAGTAACTGTTATCTTTGAGTAAATAAAGGAAAAACCCGTGAGACAAGGGTGAGAATGTTGTGAATATCAACATTCAGAAAAAAATTGCATGTCTAAGAGTTATATAATGAGATGATTTCATTTAGAGTGAATAACTCAAGTGGTATAAAAATAATTGTATATTAATATGGTTTTATTTGCACATCAATAATATGAGACGGGTTTATAAACAGTTATATAATTTATTTATTAAATATTTTATCATTAAATGAGATACTAATTTAGTGACTCAGAATTCATATATGATATCTCTCACTGATCACACAACTCAGCAATCTCATTATTAAAATGTTGATACTCTGTAATCCAATTCCAATTTTCCATACACATAGTCAATAACAGATGCTTTACAAATGTTTAATTGGCTGCCTTTGTTTAGCATGTACTATAACAGGTATTGTGCTTTGTAGAAAATAATATTCAAAATTTTTGTTTGCAGTCACTAGGTTCTGTGACAGAAATGAGTCAACTATTCTAAAACTGAAAACAGATTGTTGTGTTGAAGAACTTCTGGAGTATTATATATACCAAAGTAAATTGGAAATAGAGTATATTTTGGGTAATCTATGCTGTACCATATAGTTCTTAAATATCAGACAACATTATTTCATATATCAGAAATAATTCTTTCTACTATGTACTATTAATTCTTTTGTTGCTTCTAGATAAAATCATTTATAAACTGAAATAAGATAGTTTCAGGTTAAAAAAATCATATAGATGGAAGTAATAAATAGAGTTAACCATAAAGTACATGAATGTGGAAATAAAGATCAGTAAGTACAAAAAGTCATCTTGCATGTTCCTAGAAATTCTTAATAACTCTAGTAAAAAGAACTGCACAACCCAGTATCTTGGAAATGCAAAGCATGCAGGTAGTTTGAGACTAGATTTTGAAAGTGTAAGAATTCTGTAAATTAAGGGAGGACTGGAAATAGGTACTCTTCCCCCTGCTCCCCTCCATCCTTGTATTTCATCACTGAATTATGTTCCTATGTAAACCAATTGAATTTTCTCAAGCTTTTTATTCTCTTGAACTATATCAGGACCATAAATATGTGCAAGAATAAAATCTACATTGGCTCCTGAGAAATTTATGTGAGATTATGTAATGTAGATAAGCAGAGAAAACACCTGCAGTCCTGTGGGGTCAACTCTCAGAAATCTTAATATCTAACCACAAAAACTTTACTATTTCCAGCTTTTCAATTTTCACTTGCTGATGTGTCTAAAACTATCATAGCATAAATGGCAGCATTGCTCATTTTGTCTGAAAATTTGCTAAACTCTCGAGACAACGCTTAACCGCTAAGATGTTTAAATTGCAGCGAGGATTCACAGTAAGAAAAAGAAAAAAATCTGGATTCTAGCCCTCAAAATACATGTCTAAGGAAAGTGTGTGTGTGTGAATATATGTGAAAAACATATGTATATTTCATGTATAGTTGAAAAAGTATTCCTTATCTCAATATGTATATTTATATCTGGCTTTTCACAAAAAAGATGGGGGAACTAAACTATATATACATATGTAATTATTCAATGACATATTTACATTTTATATTTTAGATACTATTTTCTATGTTGCTGTTACTTTGCTCAACAAAACCTAGTTCTTTCTAATGAGACAAAATAATGCATGAAAAGCCCAAGAAATGATACATTAATAGTACAATGTATTGCTTGATCCCATGGATATATTTTTTCCCTCTTCCATTATATCCATTATTGTAAAATAGTGTTTTTGAACCATCCTTGTGAAATCTATCTAGCAAAAATCAATGTTTGCATTAAAATACATGTCAAGAATATTCAAGGGAAAAAATTAAGTAAGTGGGCTGAACTAATTACAGCTTTGAAAGGATCCTTCATTAGGAATCCTAATTTAAGACATCTACTGACACCACCCAGTCCTACAAATTGCACCCAAGAAAGCACCTTTTAGGATCTCTAGGGCACAGTAACTTCTACTCACTTAGGTAATCAAGGGGATGGGGTTATGACTGTGTTCTGAGGCCATAAGATTTTATATGGAAAGAGTTATTTTTGGCCCTTACTTAGACATCTCTTCAACTTCTTTCTCTCTTTGCTCCCATTTGAATAGTTTGTTCTTTAAATAATCTTGAATAAGAAAAAAAATTTGTTGCCATACTTTTCTTACATTTTGAACCCTATTTCTTGATTTCAAGTTTCTTTATGTAAAAAATAAGGTGATTATTTTCGCAGGTTGTCATAAATATAATAAAAGGTAATGTTGAACAAATACCACAAATGCTTACAGCAGCATGTTTATTACATAAAAATTGTGTGTCATAGTGAGTCTTTAAGTGTCAGTTCTTACAACAAAGTCATTACTCGAGTTTGTATTTTGTTCTGTAAAGATTTTGGATTAGGTGTACTTGTAGCACTTACTATTGTGTCTACTTATTCTTATTGCATAAATGGCCATTCAGTCATCCATTCAAAAACCATTCATTAGGTCTCGCTGTGTTGCCTTGGGTGGAAGTTGAACTGCGATCCCCAGACACCACCACGACTCCATAGGCTGTCGTTTACAGCCAGCATGCACCACCAAAAATAGTTGGGTGTGGTGGTGCACACCTGTAATCCTAGTTACCTAGAAAGCTGAGGCTGGACATTGCTTGAGTCCACATTGCTTGATACCACAGGTAACGTGAGCCTGCGGTTCCATGGGCAAAAATTGCCAGACCTAGTCTAAATTAAAAAAATTCACTGTTGGAAGAAACTGTTTCTTCGGTGTATACTCTTGGTTCCTCTGGCATAAATTAACTGTACATATTGGTGTGGTTTAATTCTGAATTCTCAGTTTCTCAATTCTAGTCCAATTCTAGTATGTGTGTCTGTTTTGGTCCAGTGATTATATGGCTTAATTACTATCACTGTAGTCTAGTTTCAAGTATAGGAGTGAGATGCTGACATTATTCCTTTTTACTATTTTTTTTTTTCTTATTGTTTACATACAAAGCTCATGTTGTAGGCATGGTTCTCCCTCCTCCACTTCCTCTGGTCCTCCTCCTGGTCACTGCACTTCCTTTCTTATTGTCAACTGTCAGTCAAAGCTTGGCCCATGGGTTTCTTTGTTTTCTTCTCTGAAGCAGTGTTCTCTTGGGTGAAGTTCCACACTCCCGAGGGACTGCAGACCAGGTTAAGCAGATCTCCATGAATAACATTGTGGCAGGTGGCCCTTCTGAACATGTCAGAAAACCTCCTGCCAGTGTGGGGGTGGCTCTCCCAACTTCTTAATTGTGGAATTTCCCATGGTGGAGCAAACAGTCTCTTTTTTTCAGGACACTTAGGATCTCTGGTTTTTAGTGTCTCCTTGTTCTTATTGGCTGTATCTTCTGTCCATCACAATTTTTGTTGCATGGTGCTGCTTCTTTCCCTTGTAGCTCTGGCATCTGACGTTGGGTATCCATTTCCCAGCCGTTGGCTCCTGAGGAGTTCCCCTGTGGAAGCAGACCACAGCAAATGGTTGGTCTGGTTCATCCCCTCTCTCTCTTATAGTTTGCCATTTCCCATGAGCCACTGACACTTCTTTGTGGCTTTGCTTCCCAATTAAGACTGGGGGACTTCTTGCTCACATGAAAGTGTCTCTGGATGGGGAGTTTAGACCCAGCACCAGAAATATTGGTGTTACTTGGTGATATAATGTCCTTACTCTCATCTTACGTAGTCTTGTGTCTCAGGTTTCTGACCATGCACTTTTGGGGCAGGTGATGGGTGTATTCAGGGTCTTTATTTATTTCTCTGTGTCCTCCAGTGCATCTGGGTTGTTGCTTTTCTCCTTCAAGATGAGGAATGACTAAGGGAAGAATGAACCAGAGGGGGAAACCCTCACACCAGCTTGCACTCTGGTAGTCTACAAGCTCCTCCCCAAAGGAGGCAGGGAAGAACCCCAGAGCCACAGGCAGGAGCCATTGAGTCACACCAGTGTACTCCCAAAGGGGAGCCAGTTTTCACTGTCTCCCCAGTCTGTACCCATCACCAAGGAAAGCTCAGGCACCCAAGGCCTCCACTTCAGACTGTGGCATGCTGAAGCCCATTTTTCCTTTTTATGGTCAGGATTGCTTTGGCTATTTGGTGTTCTTCTGTTGTGCCATATTTATTTGAATATTGTTTATTCTATTTCTTTGAACCTTTGGAGTGCTGGTAGATATCTCACTCAATATGTATATTGCTCTGAAACTGGTAACTTTATACAATGTTTTTCCAATCCATGAGCATTGAGTACCTTTCTACTTCTTGTTCTCTGTTTCTTTCATATTGTCTGCTGTTTTCACTGTATAAATTCTTTACTTCCTGTAAAGATAAAATAAATCTCAGTAAACAGTACTGTTTACTCAAGTTTACTTCTAGATATTATTTTTTTGTAATTGTAGATTGGGTTGTTTTCTGGACTTTATATTAAAACTTGTTTCTTGGAAACAACTGATTTTTGGACATTGATTTAGTACCCTGCTAATGTAATGAACTGAGTTGCTACTTCAGTTGATCTTAGTGTGTATTTTATGGTTTTCCTTGTATAGTATAATGTCATATGCAAATAATGTATGTTTTGTTTCTTTCTCAACTTGGATTGCTTTCATATTTTCTCTTGTCTGATTGCTTAGTTAGGTCATCCAAATTATGTTCAATAATAGTGATGAAAGTGGACATCCTTGTCTTATACCAAATCTTATAGAAAAAGCTTTCATTTTTTATTATTGCTGTGATGTTGATTATGAGTTTTTAGTATATAAACATTATTACTTTAGAAAAATCTATACCTAGTTTGAGAGGGTTTTTATCATAAACAAATATTGAATCTTATCAGATGTTTTCTCTGCATCTATTGTCATAATCATATGGTTTTTATATTTCCTGTCATTGATGTGATGAATTACAGTAATTGATTTTCCAATGTGCAAATACCACTGTGTGCCTGGGTTAAATCCCACTTGGTCTCCTTTGCATTGTTTTACTCATTTTACTAAAGATTTTTTTTGAGATGTATCTGTGTTCATCATTAGACATTGATATGTAATCTTTATTGTGATATCTTTGTCAGGTTTTGGTATCAGAGGGATGTTGTCCTTATAACATATATTTGGCAGCTTTTCCTTATTAGCTAGTTTTTGGAAAAGTTTGGTGGGATTAGTATTAGGTCATTTTGTAAGGTTTGGTAAAACTCACTAGTGAAACCACGTAGGCCTCAACTTTTGTTCTTTGGGAGAACTTTGATTGCTGTTTCAGTTTTTGAGTTTATTATTGGTTTGCTCATGGTTTCTATTTCTTCCTGGTTCAGACTGTGAGTGTTGTGGATAACTAAAAATATTTTCATGTCATCTAGTTATTAAATTTATTGGTATAGGAGTTTCCATAGATATCTCTTGTGATTTCTCAGATATCTTGAAATTTCTTTCATGTCTGATTCTGTTTATTAAATTTTTCTTTTTTAGTGATTCTAGCTAGAGACATCTATCTTCTTGATATTTTCAAAGAACCAGATTTTGGTTCATTGCTCTTAAAATTCTTTTTTATATTCACTTTTCATTTATTTCTTCTCTCTTTTTATTTTTTCTTTCCTCTAGATTTTTTAAATCTCTTTCTTTTTCTAATATCATGAGGTAAGTCATTTATTTGAACTCTTGTTCCTTGATATGGACAGGTTTTTATATATTTTTACTCTTAGTGCTGCTTTTATTGTATCCTATTTGTTGTGACATAGACCATTGCTCTTTATTTTCATCCATTTCCAGCATTTTCTAATTTCTTCTTTGATTTTCCTATTTATTCAATCATCATTCAGAACTATGTTGTTCAGCCTCCATAGACTGATATTTTTTCATCATTCAGCAAAACTGGATAGCTGTGTGCAGAAGTATATAACTTGACTATTCACATCTTTCCAAACTTATATCTTAACAAAAATAGATTAAATATGTAGTTCGAAGACCAAAAACTATAACATACAGGGAAGAAATTATAGGTAAACACTCTCCAACCTTGACTTCAATGATGTCTGTGTGAATTGATCTTTGTTCAAATGGTAAATCTCAAAATAAAAAGGTTCTGCACAGTGAAAGTAGCATCAATAAAATAAAAAAAAACACACCACTAGATGGGAGAAAATATTTGCATATAATATATCTGACAGAGGGCTAATATAAATGTATATAAAAATATCATGCAATTCAGCAAAAAGAAAGTAATTAACTCAATCAGAAAATGGGCAGAAAAGTTAAATAAATGTTTCTCCAGAGAATACACACATATATTAAACAGGCACATGAAAAAAATGCTCTTCAACAGGAAAATACAAATCAAAATCATAATGAGATACCATCTTACCCATGAGAACTGGTCACATCATAAAGACTAAGAATAACAGGTGTTGGTAAGATTGTGGAGCTCTTGTACACTTTTGGTAGAAATGCATACTTATCAGGTCCCTAGAAAACAGTATGTAACTTTCTTAAAAGATTGAAAATGGATCTGTCATACAACTCATCAATTTCACTCTCGGAATACAAAGACATTAATTGGAAGAAATGTACATGTACCTCTATATGCATTTCAGCGTTATTTACAGTAGCAGGGCTCTGGAAATAACCTAAGTGAGAAGTAGTGGATCAGAAGATGTGGTGAACATTTTGACAACCAGTTTTAATGCAGTTTGGTAAGTGCAATGTTGGAGATGTGTATAGTGTATGATTGGGTTCACAGAAGAAAGTCATGAAGGTTTGTGGTAAACAAGGATGTTTCAAAGAAGAAATGGATGATAATTGTTCTCAGTCTCTGAAGAAAGAGCTGGAATGTTATTCATGAGATCCTAAACAAATCTTATGAGATTTCTTACTTAAAAGGTGCTTCTAATGATAGGGATCTTTATTCAAGGAGACACAACCATTGTTTTAAAACAAGGTCTAGAAGAAATGAATTCTGACAGTTACTGGGAAATTAGCCAATCTTACATTTTTAAATAAACTCTTAAGTTATCTAAGATGAATAAAAGTTTCCGTGCTTGCATCAATAATCTACTCCAGCAAATCTGACCCTGTTTAATAGTATTTAAAAATAATTATTCAGTTAGTTTTAGTAAACTTAATTCAGGTGGCTCCATGCCAGACACTGGGAATAGAAGGAAGTAAACACTCTTGTTACTGATGTCTGTCAAGAAGAGCTAGGAAAACATAAATATTCTAATGGCATTTATATAGTTTGTTAAGTGATATTTATCATTCATTAAGTATTGAGCATTTGCATCATTGTATAAAATTATACAGAATTTTATGGCAGCATAGAGATATATTTATTTGGATTGGAAGTTTATGGAAGACTCCCTGGAGCAGGTGGCATCTAAACTGATTTTCCAGCAAGAAGAAATTTTCAAATAACGAGAAAAGAAATCACAGGACTATAAAGCAACTTGGTGTCTGAGGTAAATGGCAATCTTAACCAGTATTACTAGAGCAACATGTAAAAGGGAAAAGTAGAAAGTGGTAAGGCTAGAGAAATAGACAGGCATGAAATCAAGAACCTTGTGTAAAAACTAAATGTGTATGACAAAGGACCTTACATTCTTGAAATTTAAAATAAATGACAATTTTTCTGAATAATGAAATTTTCTGTTTTTAGTAGTACAATGATGAAATTATCTGTAATTCATAGTAATTATTATTTGGGGCTATAATATTTGCATTATGTATTCATTCATCCGACAAGTATTGGTTTACTGCAATGCCTAATCTTTGTTATGGATTCTGAGAATAAAGCAGTGGGTAAATTATGTGACTCATACATCATGAAACATGCTATATAGAAAGGGAGATAATAATCAAGCAGATAACAGTGAAATGGCATTTATGGCAGATACTATAAAGAGAAAGCATGAGGTGGTGTGAAGGCTGTAGATTTAGGGCCCCATGTAAGTAGAATGCCACAAAGGACTCCCAATTGTGGGTAGTTTAGAGGAGAACTGAAGAATAAATATGATTTCAATTGGTGAAAATGGAGAGGGAACAAGATACCTTCAAAGTAGAGTAGAGGTGAAAAAATGTGTTTATATTTTTTAGTAGGTTAGAAGTTTCACAGCTTCATGGAACAAGGGAGTATGCAATAAAGATGGATATACATGAACAGGAAAGAGTATGATCAAAGAAAGATGAAAAGAGATACATAGTTTCCAACATATTCAAGACCTCATTGATTACATTAAGAGTTTAATCTGTGTTATAAGATTGTTTAGGATTGGATTTGCATTTTCAAAACTTCATTCTGGCTGCCAACTAAACAGATTAAATACTCCGTAGAAGATTAGACATAATGTCAAAGTACAGTGCCTGATGATGACAAAGATGGGGATATGACTGCAATGATGAAGCATATTAGATACACTAAATACAGGTTCACACAGAAGCACAATTTGAAGATAAAGACAAGGGATGTTCTACACTGCACAATTCTTTGATACCTAGCTGACTGATTTTGCAGATTAGTTCCAGAATTCATAGAACTAATGACTTCTTCAGTAGTAGTATCTGTTTGATTGGAGAAACAAGCAAAGGCAATGAGCAATGGAAACTCAGTCATGGCTGGTGGTAATGCAAAACACCACACCCACTTTGGAAGACAGTTTAGCACTTTCTTATAAAACTAAACATTCTTACAATATGATTCATCAGTCACCCTTCAACTCATGAATTGAAATCAATGAGTTTAAAACACATGTCCACAAAACCCTACAGACTCATGATATAGCAGTTTATTCATAAATATAAAAATTTGTGTTTATTATGTAAATGGATAAACCCACTGATTTACATCAGATAATGAAATATGAGAAATTTGAACTTTCTGACTTATGTTTCTATGAACCAACAATTGCTCTCAAAATTATCATGAATTTCTCAGAAATTCAAAGAACACAGTTCTGTTTTGTCAAAGAGCAAATAATGTGATACTTCTGGCTTTTTGCTTAGGGATCTTCCTTGTCTTAGTGAAAAGATATTTATTGTATCAGTACCTCCTAGACAAGTGTGAGATATTTGGTATGTAGCCGCAACTGCTTGGAGAATTCTGTTATAGTCTTTGAAAAATATAAAACTGACCATGAAATTATTCCTCTCACTCATTTTTCTGCCTAACATTTAGAGGTGTCTAAAAGAGAGTCACAGCAAGAGCCTGTGGAATAGTGCTAAGAACTATCAGATCCCCCATGAAGCTACAAATGGCTAGAAGTAGATGTGAAATAAGGTCATCAAGACATCTGTGCTGATTCCAATATAAACTACCAGAGTTATACAGTAGTGGGTTATTAATATTATGTTGTTATTCTACAAACACACACACCTGCAAAAAGAACAAAATTGGGAAAAATTTAAAATATTTTATAGGTTAGCTGTGCAGTGTTAAGTGTTACTGATCCTAAGCTATGCCATGAAGTCTTGACTAAATATGCGTCAAATATTCAGTTATTTAAAATTTCTCCCATTATTATGATAATTAATTCAGAAATGTGTATTGACGCAATACTCAGTGAAGTATCATGTGTTTAGATTGTCCTAATTTAAATATCACTGGTTACTTCATCAGACCTTGTATCCTCAGTCTGTTTTTCTGTGAAATAAAGGAATGAGAGGTATCTTCATAAAATGAAACAGGTTTTCAAAATTGTATTTTGAATTGTAGAGATCAAAGGATATTTTCCTTGACAATTTCTTCACGCATATTTGATGATCTTTGGTTTTTTTAGGACTCTTTTTTATTATCTTTTTATTTATATATAAATTTCACAACATTGTAATTCCAGGGGTTTACAATCTTGGTGCAGTAGGACATTCTGGTCTATGGTACTGAAAACATGGACAGAGAAACTTAAAAGAATGATGCTTTACACATTTCCAACAAACCATGATGAACGAGTGTATTAGTCATGAGCTGTCTTTTACTTTGATGGCACAAGATCAAGTTGTGGATGTACATTTGTAACAGTATAATTCTGGAGAGGCTAATTCTTATCTTGAACACTTGCTGATATTTATTTATTATGCATAAGTAATGCTACTTTTAATGAAATAATACTACAAACAATAATTTAGGGTATGTTTTTGTAGTTATTAATATGTATTAAGTATGTTTGCCCAAATTGAGAAAAAAGTTCCAACTTTGAACAATTCCTAGTTCTATAGTCCTCAGCAAATAAAATCAAGAAAACATGAAATGAAGCATTTTTATGTTCAGAGTTTTCAGAGCTACTGAGATGACTGTAATGATCAGCTACTACCTCCTCCAAAGACTTCTCAATTCTATGCTACAACATTAAATATTCAGTTTCAGAAAAAAGGGAAACACTTGGTCATTCCATAGCGAAGATATTATTTTTTTATTAATAGCTATCATTCCTGTTCTGTATTCTAGGCATGATGCTAAATGTATGCATACGCTTATCTTTCTAACAAAGTTAACTTAAATTTCTATTATTGTTATGTTTATAGCTGAGGAGAATAAGTTTTAGAAAGATTTATAAAGTGGTAATGTCAGCATTTGAACCCACATATCAAAATATTACTTTATTAGTATCCTGCATTAGTTACTGTGAATTTGTTTCTGCACAATGAAAAGCAGATCTAAACCAATTTTACATCTATAAACATGATTTGGGGCAAAAACATAACTTACAAGAAAAACTGATGAATGAAGTGCATAATAATGGTTAAAATGACTACCGAATATATTTTATAGTTAAAAGATTTATTGTTTAAAATATCTGATGTTTTGTAGACATTTTGGATATCTGCTATCATTGTTTAAGTCCATACAAATGATCTTTGGATGAGTACATAACAATTTTCAGGGAGGTTAAACAGAAAGATATAATCCAACATTCTTTTTAACTTTTCTAAAATTGTTGATATCATTTTCAACAAGCTGAGTATTTCTCCATGAAAGGTGGAATGCAGATAGTAACAGATAACCGATAGTATACAGTCTTGTTTTACTAAGTAAAAATTGGAAAGGTCTGAGCAAACACTAGCCACATTAGCTTTATATTCCAAAAATAAAAGTTCAGTGAATTTTAGAAAACAAAATTGTTCTTTGTTTTATTTCAAATATGTTGCAGGTTACCACCTCAAATTCTTTTTTTTTTTTTTTTTTTCTTTATCCATTATCCTGGTAGACCACGTGGAAGAAGAATTGTGCCCTAAAAGAGACCTTGTAATTGTATGCTGTCTTGCATGGGTATAATAACTACATTAAATATGATTCAAGTGAAAATAATTTTGTCATGATTTGTGGGGTCAACTAGTCATCCATTTGATTGTGTGAGAAGCAGGATTTTGAACAGTTGTTTAAGGTGAATGACAGCTTGGGTGTTATCTTCTCAAATGCTTTGTTCCATGGACTGAGAAGTGGTTTCTCAGTACATAATGTGCACTCACAGAAGTGTGTTTACCTTCCCCTTCATTCAGTTGTCTAGCAGGGATAGTTAAGAACCTGAGGAGGCATCATTCATCAATATAAAAGAGTTCCACTCAAAAATCTTTTCAGAGTTGTATACTGAACTCCCTTCTGCTTGTTGGTTGTCAAAATAACATTCAAGAAGGAGGACTTAGACCTATGCCAGGGTATTTCAAACTTTGGGATCTATCAGTGTGAACTAAATTTCATGAACTTATATTCTAGTGAGGGAGAGAAACATAAATAGATACTTAGGTGACGTATATATAATGAAAGATGGCAATAAGTACAAAGGATAAAAAATTAGTAGGAAAGGGTAATAGAGAGTGAAAGACAAAAGTTGGAATCAGTGATAGAAAGCTTATCCCAGGGTCTTTAGAGCAGAGAAATGTTAAAATAACAGCTAGAAGCAGCTGAGTTTAGTCAAATGTCTCTCTCTCAGTGATATCTGCCATAGTCTATGAGTCATGAAAAAAGCAACCATGTGTATGTTGAGAGCTTATCAAATACATGTTTTAGCACTTTAGAATGTAGAGGTTAATTAGTAGATCTTTCTACTCTTCTCACATCATAGGAGGAAAGCAGTCATAAATTACTATGCAGTGAAGTGCGTAGGTATAAAGACATAAATGCAAAGTGGAAACTAGCAATATAGAGAAATGAACTACTTTGCAGAGAAATGCTTTAGAAAAGTGTTGATATTTGAACAGAGAATTAAAAGATATAGTGGCTTATAGTACTAATCTATTCAATCTATTTCTGTTAGTGAAGGCATACACTGTAAGTAAGTAGTATAAAAATACATTTCCATTATAGAAAATTCAGACATGAATACATGTAGAAAATGTGAATACTCACCACTCTTCCATTTTTCTTGGCATCTAACCACTTTGTTGTGCAAAAAAAAAAAAAGAAATAAAGAAAAAAAATAGAGAAAGGATAACAAATGCCATTTATTTATGTACTAAAGACTTTATATGTACCAAGAACTGTTAGGCAAATTCAATACCAGTGTTAAGAAAATGTAACTCTTACCCTCAAAAAGGGTATAGTCCAGTGATTCTAAGCAAATGACATTGAACAGTGAAAGAAAGCACTTGACATCATCAAATGGTCTGGTAAAATCAGAGAGTAGACTACATCTCACAAAAAACATTTTAAGGATTAAGTTTTGAAAGATACCCAAAGGGTAAATTATACAGGATTGTCTGTGCTAAGGCATTTTGAGTTTTAAAAATATTTTCTATGTAGAAACTATAGAAATTTTAAGTAAAAGGATTTTACTTATTGTTCATGTCTTCTCAATATTTTAATGAATTTCCTAGAACCTCTCTAATATTCTATTCTAATAAATAACAGATAATTATATTTCTAAATAAATACAGAAAATTAAAAAAAAAACAAGAAGCAATGGGAGGATCACAAACTGTATTTGCAATTCAATAATCTACAAAAGAATGCTAACATTTTGAAAGCATTCTCTTCAAGTATGTTCTTAAATATATATATATATATATATATATACACAGTTCCATAACATGTGTATTTATACATACTATAGTCATTGCCCTGAAATTGTCAACTTGATAGGTCAAAGAATATTGCTTTCTATAGGCTTCAATTTCTTCATCAATAAAATTGGGATCAAAAGATGATCTGATTAATAGTATATAATAAAATACTAACAACAACTTTCCTGGTGTTTCGGTATTTACAAAGCAATTTTGAAATATGCAAAGACTAGTCCTCTTCCCTCTAGTATTACTTCCGTGTCACAGTACTTTATAGTTCCATTCACTAAAACTTTGTTGAATAAAAATTATATACTGGAGTGATTCTTGAGATGTAAAATGAAAGATATAATTCTTGTCCTTAAGTAATTTACAGTCTGGTGGATGGGGAGGGTATGTAGAGAAGAAATAAGAAGTAGTATAGCTCACCATTTTTTTGAGTTGGTGTATTGTGAAATCTTTTTCCCTTGGTTCAGTCATGAATGTGTTATTTGATTTATTGAAAAATTTCTAAATTATGATTCTTTTTTTGTTGCAATGTCGATGATGTGAACGAGAGAAGTGTTTTAATGTCTGATACTGTTCTAAAAACTTTTGAGTGATCTTTTCATTTAAAGCTTTCATGGCTTACTAAAACTATTCTCATTTTCTAGAAAAGGCTCCCATGATCATTTAGACAACAAATGGTAGATCCAGATTATGAAACCAATCAGATTCCAAATTCCATGACCTGAAGAAGTGCATGTCAGCATGAGACCAAGATAGCTCAGAGGCAAAACATTTAAGCCTGGATGGTGCTACTGCCATTAAAATAAACAATCCTCTATAGGAAAAGTCACTTCCATATCTACTTCTGCACTATCACTGATCAATCGTCTATCAGGGTGAACATAATTGCAACTTTACACTCTTACCAATTCACATAACTATATAATTTTAGGAGTTCAACTTTACTTCTATATGTGTAAATGCATCATTCATCTCCCATCAACTCTTCATTGCCAAACACAAACCAGTCATCTTTCTTTCCTTTCACAGTTCCTCATTCCCCTGCAAGCCATTTCCCTAACTAGTGTATTTTTGATAGTCTGACTATTTTATCTTTGTCAGTTTGCTTTCTTTACTGTTTTGACATTCTTCAAATGAATAATACCATCTTTTACTTTCTGACTTACTCCACTTAACATAATAACTTCAAGAACCATTCATTTTGTTCTGGAAGTACCACTTCCTATTTTTAAATAGCTGAGTATAATTCCATTAAGTGCATATTCCTTAAATTGTTTATATAGTTATCTCTTATAGATTGGCATCTAGTTTGACTACATCTTTTGGTAATTGTGAATAATGCTGCTATGATCATGAGATCATAGTTCTTTTTATAATATTTTCACATTCTTTGGTAAATACCTGAAAGTGGTAGTACTAGATTATCTAGTATATTTATTTCTATTTGAAAGGGAAAATAATCTCCATATTGTTTTCTGTAGCGTGAGCATAAAATTATATTCTCAGCTTTGTAGATAAGAAGGTTTTTTTCCTACTACTGTACACAATTTGTTGTTTTTTATTCTTCATGTTGTAAGTCATACAGAGTTGAGGTGATAGCTCAGTTTGGTTTTTATTTGCCTTTCCCATAATAAGTGATGTTGAGCATTTTTAATGTGATATATCTTTTTAATAAAGGAGTCAATTTAAGTCTTTTGTTCTCATTACATAATTTACATGTTACTGTTTAATTGTAACAATTCTTTGTGTATTTTGGAAATTAACCTGTTGTCAGTTTTCTGGTGGTTGCATTTCTTCTTAGTCTGTAGATGTTCTTTTTCTGGTGGTTTCTTTCACAGTGTAGGTTTTTTGTTGTTGGTTTGTTTTTATTTTGAGGTAGTGCTATTTATTTATTTATTTGTTCATTCATTCATTCATTCATTCATTCATTCATTCATTTATTTTTTGCATCCTTTGCCATGAAGCTATGTCCCCAAATACAGCTCTACAATTAATGGTGTAGGAGGGTATACCCTGTATTATATTGTATGTATTTATGATTTTAGGTCTTGTATACAAGTTTTGATCCATTTTGAAATAATTTTGGGGCACACGTTAATTAAATTTGTGGTTTCACTTTTTTTTTAATATGTGTTTGTCCAAGTTTCTCAACACCATTTGCTAAAAAGACTTCCTTGCATCATGATTTTGACTCCTTAGTAAAAATTAACTCTCCATTTCCATGTTTGTGTGAGTTTATTACTGAGTTCTTTATTCCATTTGTCAGTTGTTTTTGTAGTACCACACTGTTTTGTTTACTCTCACTGTGTGATATAGTTTGAATTCAGGGAGTATAATACCTCAGTTTTTATTCTTTATTCTCAGAATTGCTTTGGATAATTAGAGTCTTTTGTTGTCTCATGCAAATAATAATTCAATTTCCTTGAAGAATTTCATTAAAATTTTGACAAGCACTGCATTAGATCTATAAACTTCTTTAAATAATATGTCCATTTTACCAATGTTTATTCTCCCAGTCCTTGGATACAGGATATATTTCCATTTCTGTGCCTCTTACTTAGTTTGCTTTGACAGTGTACTATAATTTTCAGTATATAGATCGTTCACCTCATTTGTGAAATTTATTCCCAGATATTTCATTCTTTTTGGTGCAAGTATAAATAAGGTTCCCATCTTTGTTTTTTCCTTTTTTTCAAATGATTGTTTACATATGGAAGCACAACACATTTTTATGTTTTGATTTTGTATCCTGCCATTTAAGTGTTCTTATTACTTCTAGTTTTGTTTTTTATTTTCTGTTAAGCAGTCTTTTGAATTTTGTATATTATGTCATCTGTGAATAGTAATAGCTTCACATTTTATTCTCAATTTGACACACAAATCATTGTCATGACTAATTGTTCTGACTTGCATTCTAAATTGACATATAATGATAAAAGTAGACATCCTCGCCTTGTTTTTCATTTTAGGGTAAATGCTTTCAATTATCACCGTTGAGTATGATGTTTTATGAGGGTTTATTTATGTCTTCATATTGTTGATAAATGTTTAACTCATTTTATTGCGTTTTTAACATAATAGGTAATGGTTCTTAAATGCTTTTTAACCATATCTTGAAATGATAATATGGTTTTTACTTGTATTTTTGATTATGTGGTGAATGATTTTGATTGATTTTCATATTGTGAGCACATATGTATCCCTGAATGAGTCCAGCTTTATCATGATTGAGTTTCTTAATAGATTTCTGTATTCCATTTGTTGAGGATATTTATATCTATGTTCATCAGGAATACATATCTAATGTTTTCTTTTTATGTGTGTTTTGCTTAATTTTGCATCAAGATAATTTTGGCAAAATAAAATGTATTTTGGAGCTTTCCACACTTTTTATTTTATTTTGAGAAAACTAGGTATTAAATCCTCATTGAAGTTTGATTGAATTCAGTAGTGAATGAGCTGGTCTTGGAATTTTGTTCATATTGAGTCTTTTCACTATATTAGTCTTTTTATCTCTGTGTTTGTATTTTGTCTCTTCAAACTATTTAGTTTATCCTGTTCAGGATAAAATTTTATTTTATCCCTTGTTCAGGGAAAGCAGTATGAAATTAAAAAGTTGTTCATTGTTCTAGACTATGCTGTTTACTTGCATATACACCTACATAGTAGATAATCATAGACCTACATAGTAGATAATTATGATCTTTTGTATTAATTTTGTCTAATTTTACCTCTTTCAAATTTCTAATTTTTTCATTTTGAGATTTCTTTTTTCTTAGGAAGTCACACTAATGATGTGTCATTTTTATTTATCATTTTAAAGAGCAAGTTCTTGTTTTAATTCATTTTTGTATCATTATTTGATTTCTATTCTATTAAATTCTGTTTTGATTATCATTATTTCTACCTCCAAATATTTCTTTCATTTTTTTTCTAGTTTCAGTAGGTGATAAGTTACAGTGTTTGTTTGAAATTTCTCTTGCCTTTTGGTGTAGTTTATATTGCTAAGTATTTCCCTGTTATTGCCCCTTTTATAACATACCATAGCATGGGATATATTGCCTCTTAATTTTTATCAGTTTCAATATGTTTTTCTTCACTTCTTCTTTAATATTTTTTCATTAACCCAGAAGATAAATCTAAGTATTTTGTTTAATATCTACATTATTTTTCCAAGTTTCTTCTGTGCTTAATTTTTAGCTTTATAGCATTATGTAAGTAAGCTATTTGATGTAATATAAATTTTCATGCATTTTTGAGAAATGTTTTTTGTTACAACATATGATATATGCTTGAGAAAGTTTCATGTACACTTGGAAATAATGTGTATTCACATATTTTAAGTCAGACTATCTAGTTGTCTGATGCAGTTGTCTTATTCATAGTTTCATTAAAGGTATTTCCTTTTTTCATGCTATTTGATGATCTACTGAAATTACTGGTATTTTGAGATTCCCTATTATAGTAAAGTTAAAACTAATATGTTGCTTTAAGTATACTATAGTTGTGTTACATATTCTTCATGAATTGTATCTTTGATCATTATCTAGTGCCATTATTGTTCCTAATTATTTTGTTCAATGCAAGTCAGATATGAGTAAGTCAAATATAAAAGTAGAGAGTCATACTTTGTTGCTCTGTTATTGACTTAAAATATTTTTATGCCCTTTCCCTTTAGGTCTGTTTGTCTTTAGATAATATGTGAACCCTTTGTAGACATAATATACATAAATTATGAATATAATAATTTATTTCATTGAAGTAATATTGTTTTAAAACATTGTGTGTGCTTCAGACAAATTGTATCACACCTCCTCTATGTATATCCCTAAAACACACCGATTACAAAAGCATTCATAGTCTTCAAAAACAACCAGTTCTGTCTCACTTTCCGCTTTGCATTTATCTCCCATTTTTACATGTCAATCCACAGTCAAAATTTTGAGTTTATTATAGAATTTTATCTGATCTTATGTTTTATTTTTCTTTATTCTCTATATAAATTACATCATCAAATTATTTTTCTTCTTAGGACTTACTTCACTTATCATTGTTCCATTTTCAATCATGGTATCAGGACAGTGTTCATATTTTCTTTTTTAGAGCCAAGAAGCATTCCATTGTGCACGTATACCATAATTTTCTAATCCACATCACTGTACTTAGCACTTAGATTATTTTCATGGATTTTCTATTGTACTTTGTGCTGCAATGAGCATAAGAGTACTTGTATTCTTTCTAATGAGTGTTTTTTTGCATTTCAGGGATATATACCTAATAGTGGAATTGTCAAAATTTTTTGTAAATATATTTTTAATACTTGAGAAAACTCTACACTGGTTTCCACAGGGTCTAAAGCAATCGACATTCCCACAAGCACAGTTTATAGGTTTCCTTTTTTCCACATTTTTTATCAATACTTGTTTCTGACTGTTTTCTTTTTTATTGAATAATTTATTTATATATACATATATTCCACATCATTTTAATCCCTAGGGGTTGCTCCCCAATTGCTCCAGCTGGTCCCCACCTCCTGTTGTGTCCTTTCATTTGGTTGTCCATTTATTGGTGAAACCATTTGGTTTCTGTCTTTTTCTTTCTGACTCATTTCTGCAAGTATGATTTCTTCTAGATACATCCATGTTTCGATAAATTCATCAAATTTGTCATTTTTAATTGATGAGTAATATTCCATTGTGTACATCTTTTTCATCCATTCATCTGTTTTGGGGCATTTGGGTTGTTTTCATGTCCTTGCAATTATAAATAGTGCTGTAATAAACATCTGAGAACAGGTGTCCACATTTTGTAAGTGGCTACCTTACTGAACTGGTTTATTATTATGGGTAGATTCCCATAAGAGCGATTGCTGGGTCAAATGGTAGTTCCATTTTCATTAATTTGAGGATCTTCCACACTGCTTTCCATAGTGGTTGGACCAGTTTACATTCCCACCAGCGGGGTAAGAGTGTTCCTTTCTCTCCGCATCCACACCAGTACTTGTCTGTTTTTTTGATGCGGGACATTCTTACTGGTGTAAGGTACTATCTCATTGTGGTTTTGATCTGCGTTTCTCTGATTGCTAGTGACATTGAGCAATTTTTCATGTGCCTGTTAGCCATTTGTATTTCCTCTTTGGAGAAGTGTTTTTTTAACTCTTCTCCCCATTTTTTGATTGGGCTTCTTGCTTTGTTTTTGTTTAGTTGTGTGAGTTCCTTGTGGATCTGCATTATTAAATGCCCATCACTCCTGTGGAGGGCAAAATTTTTTTTTTCCCATTCGGTTGGGCATCTTTTAGTTTTTTCTGTTGTCTCTTTTGCTGTACAGAAGTTTTTAGTTTTATGTAGTCCCGTCTGTTTATGTTTTCCTTCAATTTTTTTGCTTTCTGCAGATGTTTCCAGAAAGGGATTTCTGAATTGTACTTCATGGAGGGTTTTGACTAAGTTTTCCTCTATATATGTTATGGTTTCAGGTCTGATAGCTAAGTCTTTTATCTATTTTGAATTGATTTTTGTACATGGTGTGAGGGAGTTTACTTGGTCCATTTTTTTGCATGTCTTAGTCCAATTTTTCCAGCACCATTTATTTAAGAGGATATCTTTGTTCCAAGGTAAATTTTTCACTCCTTTGTCAAAGATTAGTTGACTATATTTGTGTGGCTTCATTTCTGGGCTCTCAATTCTGTTCCATTGGTCTGATTGTCAGTTGTTGTGCCAGTACCATGCTGTTTTAATTATTATGACTCTGTAATATAGCTTGAAGTCTGGAATAGTTAGGCCTCCATTCTCTCTTTTTTTGGTGAGGAGGTTTTTTTTTTAATATTTGAGGTATTTTGTTATTCAATATGAATTTTTGCAATTTTTCTTCTATCTCTTTAAAGAATGTCATTGGAATTTTTATAGGGATTGCATTGAATCTGCAGATTTCTTTTGGTAGGATGGCCATTTTGATGATGATAATTCTTCCAATCCATGAGCAAGAAATGTCTTTCCATTTCCTTATGTATTCTTCTATCTCTTTCAGTAGTGTTTTAGTTTTCTTTGTATAGTTCTTTCATGTGCTTTGTTAGGTTTATTCCCAGGTATTTAATTGTTTTTGGTGTGATGGTAAATGGGATTACTTTTTAAATTTCTTCTTCTGCTGCTTGGCTTTATGTGTATAGGAAGGTTGCTGACTTCTGTGTGTGTTGATTTTGTAAGTGGCTACCTTACTGAACTGGTTTATTATTTCAAGAAGTTTTTATGTGGATTTTTTTTGGATCCTCTACATAAAGAATAATATCATCTGCATATAATGATAGCTTCATTTGGACCATATTCACAGGTGTGAGTTGATATCTCATTATAATTTTTATTTATTTTTCCTGATGGTGATTTTTTTCATGTACTTCTTGGCCATCTGTATGTCTTATTTTGGAGAAGTGTCAATTAAGCTTGTCTGCCTATATCTGGCTGGGTCATTTGGGTTTTTGTGGTGGTTGTTAAGTTGTATAAGTTCTTTGCAGAAATTGGATATCAGCTCATTGTCATATAGTAATGTTCAAATATTTTCTCCTACACCATAGGAAGTCTTTTTCTATACAGGAACCTTTTAATTTGATATTACATTTATTATATATTTCTTTTATTTTCATTTCCATTAGAGATCAGTTCACAAATACATCTCTGCAGACAGTGTCTTGGCATGTTTGTGTATTTCTGCAATGTGTTTTATACTTTTGGGTTGTCTATCCATGTTTTTAATCCATTTTAATTAATTTTTGTATAAGATGTGAGATGGTAATCTAGTTTCATTCTTTTGAATGTGTCTGTCCTGTTTTCCCAGCACCATTATTGAAGATAATTTTCTTACTCTAGTGTATACTCTGGCTCCTTTACCATGATGTATGATCATTTTGGTCTGTTTTTAGCATACCAATTTGTTAAGAGTGTTTGCATTTACATTCATCATAGATATGGGTCTGCAATTTTCATTGTTTGCAATCCCTTTGTCAGATTTTGTATGGTGGTTCTCAAAGATTGGGTTTGGAAGCACTACTCTTTCTCATTTTTTCTCTGGAAGAGAAAGATAGGTACTAACATTTGAAAGTTTGGCAGACTTTATTAGGAACCCTATGAGGCCCCAGGCTTTTGTTTTAGGAATGCTTTTGATTATGATCTCAACTTCCTTGCTTGTGATCAGTACATTCAGCTTTTCTATTTCTTCCCTATAAAGTCAATGACTAAAATGCCCTTGATAATTTCTTATGATCCTCTATATTTATGAAATATCTATTGTAACATCTCTTTTGTTTCTGATTCTATTTTTTCCCCCTGTTCTTATCAGTGAGTCTAGCTAAAAGTTTGTCTATGTTGTTGATTTTTCAAAGAATCAGATTTTGGTTTCATTGATCCTTTGAATCATCACTCAATTTTCAATTTGTTTATTTCCACTACAGTTTTTTTTTCCTTCCTTTTACTGACTCTGGTTGTTCTTCAGTTTCTAGTGTCTTAAGGTGGGAGATGAGGTATTTTTATTTGAACTTATTCTTGCTATATGTCATATATGTGTATACATATATATAACCTATATTTTCATATACTTCCTTCTACATACTGGTTTTGCTGTGTACCATATATTTAGGTAGAATGCATCTCCATCTTCCTTCATTTCAGGACCTTCTTTAACATTTTCTTTGATTTCACTTATCCATTGTTGTCTAGTAGTATGTTGTTCAGTCTCAAAATATTAGAGTTTATTTTGGCTTTCCTTTTTGTGGCTCTCTCCTGCTATAATGCCACTATTATGAAAGAATGTACTTATTATGATTTCAATTTTCCTGAGGCTTTTTAAACCTGGTTTTTGACCTACCATGAGGTCTAATCTGGAGAACGTCTCATCTGGACTTTGGAAAATGTGTATCCAGATTTTTATCATGAGCTTTTCTCTTAAATATCTATAATGTAAGTGTAGTTTAATTATTCAGTTATGGTTATAGTTTCCTTGTTGATTTTCTATATGATGTCTGTCCTTAGTGAAAATGAGGTGTCAAAGTTTCCTACTATTATTGGGTTTCTGACAGTGCTTGTTTTCAAACTTGCTAGTTGTCATATACATTTAGATGGTCTTTCAATCATTGCATATATATTGGTGAACATTGTCTTTCTGATGCATTGGTTTAATTATTATACTGTGCCCATTTCTATCTTTTGTTCCATTTTTTATCTGGAAGTCTATTTTATCTCACGTAAGTATGACTATCCATGCCATTTGGGGGGTGTAACCTTTCCTTGTAGGGTTGTTTTCTAACCTTTTACTCTGAACCTGTGTTTCTTTGGCACTTATATATGTCTTCTGGAGATAATGGAAAATTGGATTTTGTTTTCTAACACAACCAGACATTCTGTGATTTTGACTGATGAATTCAAGCCATTTAGACTTTTATATTTAGGATGAATATTGATAAATGAGGATTTGGTATTATCATTTCATTTTTAGCTTTCTCATTCTGTTTAATTCTTTTTATTTATGTGTGTATATTTCCCCCACACCCCTTTGAATTATATTATAGAGTCAATATCATTTCTTAAAAGGAATTTTTTTGCTTGTAAACTTCCTGAGCTTTTGTTTGTCTGGGAAGACTTCTATTTTTCACTCATATCTGCAAAAGAGTCTGAACTATACTATTCTTGGATTCTCATTTTCAAAATTAAGTATTTTTAATATATTATTATGTACTCTCTTTTCCTCTAAGACATTGTCTAAGAACTCTTAGGGCAGCCTAATGGGATTTCCTATGTATCTTACCTACATTTTTCCCCCACAAACACTCCCATTATTCTTTCTTTGTCTTGAAGTCTTGGTAATTTCACAACTATATGCCTTAGTTTATTACATTTAGGTAACCAGGTATTCATTTTTCTCATATATATATATATTTATATCTATAAATATATGTATATGTTCCTAGATAAGGAATTGGGCAAGTATATATGTATGTATGTATATATTGTATATTATATATATGTATATATGTATATATTCCTAGATAAGGAATTGGGCATATACATCATATACATATATATATATATGTGTGTGTGTGTGTGTGTGTGTGTGTGTATACATGTATATGCCCAATTCCTTACCTAGGTTTGATAAATTTTCTTCTTTCATTTCCTTGAATAGTTTTTCTGTCCTTTCCTATCTGCCTGCTTTCAAGAAAACCCACTGTCCTTACCCTGTCTTTACTAACACATTCAAATAGCTCTCTGGAGATTTCTTTATTTTCTTTTCATTAATGTATCTTTTTTTCTGCCACCTTTGTGCATCTTTATCTTCCAGGTCACTATTTAGGTCCTTGAATGGCTATAATGGCCCCATAGCTTTCTGAAGCTTTCTTAATCCTTTCTGAAGCTTTCTTAATCCCTTTGCTTCCTGCAATTACCAGATTGTTCAAATTTTCAATGTATAATTTCTGTTTATTAATCCTATTTCTCATGAAATTTCCCCCTGAATTTTCTTCCATAATTTAATTCTTTATTATGGCAATTCTGAAAATCTTCCAAATCTTTGTGGATGAGTTCTAAAGAATTGTTTCTTTCTTACGACTTCATATTCTCTTGACATCTCAAGTGTAATGTGTTGTGTTTATTTGCCTGCCTATTTTCCTGTTTTAGATCTTCTGTGTACTATCTAGCAATAGTAAGTTAAAAGCTTCAGGAGAGTCTCAAGAGAGCATTCTGGGAAACTTGTGTTCTTCT
The DNA here is from genome assembly GCA_004024945.1 of Uropsilus gracilis. Taxonomy (NCBI): domain Eukaryota; kingdom Metazoa; phylum Chordata; class Mammalia; order Eulipotyphla; family Talpidae; genus Uropsilus; species Uropsilus gracilis. The sequence continues at coordinate 106,070 of PVHY01001238.1, forward strand.
GACTCTCCATACTGACTACCAGTTAATAGGATGCCTTTTGTTTGTAGTGTTAAATGTGTCACTTCATTCTGACAAGTGAAAGAGGGCATTGACCATGATGTAACACAGGGAGACTGGTGTATTTGCCCAATGTTTATATGAATAAGTACCAGAAATTGTATGTGTTCTAGAAGTAATTTTCTGCTGACTCTCTAAGTTGAGTACAAAGGAACTTCTGGTCACTTGGCATTTGTTGCTTTGGTCACTTACAATCTCCTTCTATGTAGTTTGTGCCAGAGGTTACTCTTGAAGTTATTAATACATCTCTCCAAAGTCAATGATCTAGAAGATGTTCTTCATGGGTTAGAAGTATTATGCCTGGGCTCTTTTTGCTTTCCTCATTCATTGGTGAGCTAGCACCAGAAATTGTTCCATATCCAAATTTGTGCTTCTTGTGACTCTCCGATGCAGACATCTGTCTTTGCAGAATGAGTTCACTATGGCTACTTACATCTTTCTTCTATACTGACTGTGCATGGTATGAAAATTATATTGAGGGAATGCTAGGTGTCATCCCTAACTCCCCCATGACAGGCACAGATAATCCAGGGTAGAGATGGATATTTCTACCTTCTGAAATTAGTCGCTGATGACCTATGTGCCCCTTGCTGATCACTTGAATAAATGTTTCTCTGTCTGAAGCATATAGATTCACCTTTATCCACCAGTCTGAGAATTCCCAGGTCTAACTAGTGGGAGATAGCAGGATATCACTCTTGATAGATAGTGGGCATTCTTTACTTACTGTGTTTCAATCTCTTCTGCCTTTTCTGCCCATTCTGGTGTTATCTATCTCTCTCCTTACTTAAACACTCATTCTCATGTTCCCAAATATACTCAGATGTGTTTACTTCCTGTTTCTGAGGAAGTGGCATGTCAAGGATTTTGTCCATCCACCATATTTAATTTTGGGGGGGAAAACTGTACAAGGGGCTGTAATGGGAGAAAGAGTAGAAAACCACTAACCTGAATAATTTCTTAGGTCACTTCTGGCTTTAACATTTAAACACCCTTAAATCTAACCTTTACAAAGAGAGATGCTAATTGCTTCTCAGTCTTTGGATAAGATCAAGTCTAAAGATAGATGCTAAAAGTATTACATTGTTAAAGACTCAAATTTCATCCTAAAACTAACTTGCCAAGAATGATTAATTTTTAAAAAATTCCAGTCTGATCATCTTACTCCTCCATGTGTCATTCCCCTTGAATTATTGCTAGTTCCCTCAAAAATAAGTGTAGACTCCTTAAATATGTCACACAGATACTGATTTTCTCTCCCAGTTTATGATTTTCACATACATACCCTCAACATTATTAAGCCACTAAAATATTTTAGCACTTTTAATTTACCTACTTTTTAAATAATTTTACACAAATTTCTGTTTTATTGAGTTAATTTGGTTATATAAGACTATGTATGATTCACAGGTACACAGGTTCACACCTCTTCAAATTAGCAAACCACACTCAGCATCAAGGAATGCATATTCCTCCCCTATAAGACATTTGGACCTACTGTTCCCAAATTTTGATCTTCACCTCCACCTTCCCTTTGATGTAGCCTCATTTATTCAGTCAGATTTCGTGAGTTTACATTGATTTTGTATGCTATTTTGTTTTATATCTCTATATTCCACATGAAAGTGATCATTTTGTATTTCTCTCTCCTTCTGATTTATTTCATTTAATATATTCCCTCTAGTTCCATTATGTTGCTGAAAATGAAACAATTTCATTAATTTTTTTAATTGTTAAGTAATATTGTGTGTGTACATGTAACATTTTCTTAATCTAGTCATGCTTTTGGGTACTTAGTTTTGCTATTGTAAATAGTACTACAATGAACATAGGAATGCATATACCTGCCTTTGTATTCTTCATGTAGATACCTAGGAACAGGATTTCAGGATCACATGGTAGATATATTTTTAAGGTTTTTAGTAACTTCCAAATTGTTTACCATAGGCACTGGTCCAGTATAGTTACATTCCCACAAATAGTTCACATGGTTTCCATTTTTGTCACACCCTTGATAATACTTGCTGTTTGTTCTCAACTCTATCTTATTGTGATTTTGATTTTCATTTCCTTGACAAGTAATGATGAATATTTTTTCACTGTGTTCACCATCTGTATAAACATTAATTTATTCGAGTCTCACAGTAATTCTAAGATACACTGTGTTTTTTGTTTTCACTTTATGTAGAAGCCAATATTCAGATAGGTTCAGTAAATATCTGGATAGAGATAAGCAACCAGAATTTCAAACTTGGAACTCCAACTCTGACATTCAATCCAAATTCCTTTTCCTTAACCATATATATATATATATATATATATATATATATATATATATATATATATATATATATATATATATATATATATATATATATATATATATATATATATATATATATATATATATATATATATATATAGATAGATAGATAGATAGATAGATAGATAGATATTATTATCTCATTCACAAATTCCATTAAATCTTAGTTCTTATTTTACCTCTAATGATATTTTTACATCCATATCCTCAAATATTAGTTAATATATATGATTCTTTAAGATTTAACTGAAGTGTTATGTCTCCTGAATAAGTTTCTGAATCCTCTCCATTCTCTATATTTAGTGATTCCCTTCTAATATCCAAGTACATTATCTCAACAACTCTATCATTGTATTTGTTGCAATATATTTTAATATTTCTTTTATTTATAGTGTGAAATCCTTGAGTTCTGGTGTGTTTTTTCTATCTTTTTCATTGGTATTACCCACCACAGTGGAGAGGGATTACACTGAATAAATTAATATGTTAGGTTAGTGTTTATCACTTGGTAGCTTATTTATAATTATATACTGTAAATATGCACTATCACTGTGAATTTGTAGTTCACATGCATGCATGATTCTCTCTTCCCTTCTCTAACATGTGATAGGGTAATTTTGTTTTGCTAATCAGTTTCCCCATATCCATCTATTCTAATTCCTTTATACATGTCACCTACACCTACATCCCTATCTGGGAATATTAACTATTACTTCAAGTTTCAGTTTTGTGAAGCATCCAGTAAGTGATATGATGCTGCAGTTTTGATTGTTTTGATTCAAGTTGAAGTATAAGGAGTACCTCTAGTTTCTAGCTTCAGCTATGCACTGCTGATGCCATGACCCAGCTATAAAAGTATGGCACTTTTCTTCTTTTTTATGAGTTCTTCAGTAGTCTTTGGAGATATTTGCCAATATAAGATTTGAATATTGTGATGTCTTTAAAAATATCTATACACTATCCTTAAAACTACTGCTTTATATAGCTGCAAAGAGGAGGCTGAATATTGCCAAGCAGTGGTAGATGAACACAAGAACATATAGCCTAACTAGATATGATTGCCTGTCAACATGTTGACCACAAATATATCATTGAAATGATATAATTATTGAGAGTAAAATGGGTAACTTTCTTGATATCAGGCTTGGTATGGAGCCTGAATAGCTCAGTCAAAAGAATTTCAAAAATTTAATATGAGGTTTGGTATTATTTAATGCTTTTTGTATCAACCTTTTACAGGCATCTCATATTTTTGTGTGATGACTAAGGAGAACATTGGCTAAGGAGAAGGCAAATAAATATGGTATAAAGACTAAAGACTTTGAGATGTGAATTTTGGATTTGAATTGTGATTCTACAGTTCAACATGTTACATTTCAAATTATTTTCCTTTTCTGTATTTCTTCTCATCTATACATGAGTAAAACCACCCACTATGGGAATTTAATGACTATCCTATTGAACAATATATGTAAATTATCCTCCCACACAGAGCATCACACAATGAAGGTACTAAAGGCTTTGTATAAACTTTTGTTATTTGTATAAAAAACTTTTAAGATATTTATAGATTCTCTTGGGAAAATTAACTTCTCTTGTTAAGTTAACATATTTTAGGAGTGATAAAGACTGGATATTTACTGCTATTTTGTATAATTTCTGAACCCTTTAGAGACATCCCTTCTTTCACCACCCTAAAGTCTTTTTCTTATTAAGGAACATAAAACATTTACTAAGATCCTCATATTATAAGCCAGATACAACTATAGAAGATGAGTTATGTAAATATTTTTTGAAAATGTCCCTCAAATGGTGTAAATAAATAATGATGATACCATATTTTATCATTTTCAATTCCATAAATTTTAAAGATATTTTCACTTTTAAAAAAAATATGGCTTTTATTTGGTAGGTTTGTTCATGATGAAAATGGTCACTACTGTTTTTGGAAAAGAAAATCTATGTTGCTCTGGAGAGGGTGAAACTAGATGTTCAAGAAAGTTTTCCATAGAAGGAGTAGTTCTTAGTTATCTAGAAAGATCAGTCAATGGAATAAAAAGGAAAGTGTCGAGGAAGCCATGTGCAAAAACACAGGTGAATGATGCTATTCAAGACCTTGTGAAGTCTTCTGTGTAGCATAAGCACTTGGGGGAAAATAAAGCAGGGCTATACCATGAAGTTACAGGGTTAAAGGTTGAGTCACATAGAGCAGGCCATGTAGTTCTGAGGACTATATCTTATGAGCAATAAGGATTACATAAAGGAATGGAAAGTCTGTATTTGCAGTACTTCCCTGGCCCTCATTATAGAATAAAGCAATGAGGACCAATATGATAAAAATCCTTCCTGGAAATGGAACCCAAACCTAACTAAATGGGGTCACTTTACAAGGCATTTCTCTGATGAGATAATCTCATTATTGTCCTGACTGGTAAGGGCAGAAACCAGAAAGCTACGAGCATCGACTTACCTGTGAAACAGAGTGGGGGACTTTTGTTTTCACTCTTCCTAAGTGAATAGATGTTGTAGTTCTATGATGAATTTTCAGTTAATGTACTCTGGACAAGTTTATATCCCCCTGTACAGTGGGGCAGATTTAGGAAAACACGTGAATATCCCATTATATCTGAGTGTCTGAAAAATCTCTCCTTTCACAAATATGCACTTAACAAGTTAAATCTTGTTCTCAATATGAAACAACTGTGCCACTGGAGCTGGCATGATGAAATTGGAAAGAAAGCAAGTAACAGCTCTGCTGCCTGCAAGACTGCCTTTTCCAGCTTCTTGCTAAAGGTCCCTTTGGTTTGCTCTCCTCCACAAGCCAGAAAGAAATTGCTTGTGTATTCATATCCTAACTCCAATTGTTTCAAATTAAACTGCCCCAGAAGTTAAATTACCTCAGCTAATGTTTCTCATTATTGAGGCACTCTAAAATAAAGATATTTTAAAAAATTACCTAAAAAAACAGGCATTATTCCTTCATCTGTTGAACAAAAAGTCACTTTTAGACATCACCCACGATTTGTCATAATAGGGAAGTTCTGATAAACAGCTCCCCTACATAACTGGAAAATAAACAGGGCTGTAAGACAGAGAATAGTGAATGGAAGCAGGGTAAGAAAAGACATCTTTGTTTCCACATGATCCCTGTATGTTTATCTGGGGTGATAGCCCATATTCAGAAGTATTCTCTTCTGATGCATAATTATATGACCATTTTATCTGTGGAACTTGGTCAAAAGTATTGTCAATACTATAATGATCACAGTGACTTACTATAGTAAACAACCAGAAGAAAGTTTTTGAAGGAGCTATAAAAATATCTCCCTGAATACAGCTATAAAACAACTAAATTTTTATCTCATAATTTAAACAGTTCATTGTCATTGAAAAATAATGAAAACCTGCATATCTTGATTCACATTGGTGGCCTGATATTGGGTAGGTCAGTGAGAGGACTAGGGAGTTGCAACCAGGGTGATGCGATGCCATATCAGTGATTTGAACAAGCTGGAAACTGGGCACAGACGAAGCAAGCAAACAGACTGTGCGTGGGGAATTTTATTCATTGAGCAGGGAGTGCAGGCCTACTTTCATATGGATGCTATGACTGTTGAGGAAAATCTGGCTATCAACAGTACAGGCAATATAATGCAAATCCGTCTTCATGCAGACTGGTCTAAAATACCTAAAGTGTGTGCATTATACACTATGAGAGATATATGCATCATGCAAAGTACAACATCCTCAGCACCCAAGCTCCAGGCACCCAGAATTTTCTATGCACCCCACATTATGCACAAGATCAACAAGAGTTACAGTCCTGGAATTTTGACTTCATGAAACATTGAACAGTATTTGTTTTGCAGAGCAAAGGATGAAGAGGCAGTTCAAATCATTCTCAGGACTATAATGCTTCCTCCCCATCAAAATGATATCACATCCTTAGGTTATTCCATATCATTGCTCCCTCACTCTCAGGTTAAACAAAGTAGTGTAACTCAGCCACTGACACATCTTTAAATCTCCCTTTGCCATTCAAAAATTGCTAGGATGGAAAACCACACATCATCTCACCCAACCTCCATGCTGGACATAGATTAAAGGTGTATCTTAGATTATTATATCTAAATAGAAGTAGTTAAAATATAGACATAAAGAAATTTCTGACAGAATGTAATTAAATGCTAGTGAGTGTAGTTGCATACATAGAGAATTCTATGAATTTAGAGACTTGCTCAGTAAACTGCTCCTGAATTTTTAAATTATGAATTGTTTAAGAAATTGCTTAATGTTGTGAAATCTCTTTTCAGACAAAAACACTTTCCCAATGACTATTTTACATGTGCCTTATAGGTCACCTCCTTTCATGAAAATTAGATTTCACATGATGTCTATACAGTCAATAGATATGAAGTGAAAAAAAAAAGATGATTAATTCTACAATGTGCAACCTGATATCTTACTTGCACCCCTGTATAACAAATTTGGAAATTAGGGAACATGACTTCGGGTGACAGGCTATTGTAGTTACCTATTTATTATATTTTATTATTGCTTAATAAATTAAAACTCTTTAAGTCTCACAGGAAATCAATACATAGATGGTCCTCTGGGAATCCATAGAATAACACATCAATCTTTAATGACAGAGCTAAAGACAGGGATTGTTCTGCCATGACTATTAGGAAAAAGTAGCCCTCCCTCAGAGAAAAGCTGCCTTTTGTGAGTTTCTTTTCATGTTCTGGACTACATATGGCCTTCTGGGAAAATAAAAATATTTACTTCCTTAGGGAAAGAGTCATTTGGAAATAGTTGCAATTTAAAGAAAATTGCTGAGTTAGAATCCAATTTCATAATGAGCACTGTATAAAGATACTATATATAGTGATTAGATACACCACATACTGTATGCACATGGGGCATGAATTTTATGCTAAATCAGCTCCTATGCCAATCCAGAAATAATCAAAAAGAGAAGTGCTTAAATTGCAAGTTGTAGGCTTAGAGGGAAATATTTTAAAGGAAAAATCACAAATAAGGAGAGATGCAGTATTATCTTCTCAAGACTTTAAAATTATTACACAGTCATCTGACATAAAATTCAACCCTATTTTCTCTATCATTAGGTGATAAATTTGATGAAGTTCAAAGATTTCTTGTATTTCTCTCTTTCAAAGGTAAGGAAAATGACAGTTTCATACTGAGATCTACTGCAATGTTAAGTAATATATAGTACTTTATATATCGTATGTCACCAACAAACCATTCCATGAATTAGGTGCCATCATAAAATCCATTTCATATTGAATAATTAGTTGAATTTTAGAAATATCTTAGAACGTTCATAGTCAGACTCCACCGTCAAATATCAAATAACATCATCATAAGCTGGTGTTAAAGACATGGAAAATGTGAGAATTGTCGTAAATGACCATTTCACCTAAACTAACACATCCCACCTAAGTGGAAATAATGATGTATAGTTTACTCTCTAAATTATCTACTATTCCCTAACTTTTATTGTAACACAACTTTCAAAGTCATGCTACTTCCTTGAAAACTAAAATAAAAGATATTCTTTCAGGACCATTGTAACTGGAGTACACAGAAAGAGAAAAAAACAGGAAATATTCAAATATTAAAAGCAAGTTGCGATAAGCCACCGAGTTAGAATCATGTCAGTGAATTAGGATACCTGGGATCTGGAGGAATTCCTTAAAACATCACATTTACTACATAAAATGCCAACATGGGGTTTTTCAAGAGTCATATGAACACACAAAGTAGAAATATGCTTTTCTTCCTTTCAGTGAATTTCAGTGAGCAAATAGTACATTTCCACTACTATAGTAGAAGTACATATGCGAAATACAATTGAGTTAAAAAGTGGTCTGGGAATATGTTTTTCCACATTGAAGAACTATATATATTTTTTAAAACTTCACTCACTTTCACATATTAATCATTTCTTGAGATTGTTAAATTTCAAACAAGTTATTTGACATCCTTATGAAAATATAGTTGATGCAAAATAAAAGCCCATAAGGTCTTTGCTATCATCTTTTCCCTTTCCAGATACTATGCCTAGAAAACTGCAAATAGACCTTCCCAATTATTCTATAACCTTGAGTTCCAGCACATAACTGATCTTTCTGAACTGAGTTGTTAAATTGGCACACGCTAAGAGGTCTTATGGTTAAGTTCAAAACTTATTTAAAAGTAGATACTTCACCTGGAAGCTTAAAATCACTTCTTGAAGATCCCAATTGCTACTAAGTCTTCTAGCACATCCATACCCAGGAGAAATAACTCATCTTTCCCTGTGGTTACATGTAACCAATAACCTAAAAATAATTAGGTTAACATTCATAACCTGAACATAGCACTCATATTTGTATAATAAAATAAAAAATACCAGCACCCTATCACATTACCCATATCCACACTTCCCTCCTCTGTGAATTGTTATTATTTGTAAGTTCAGAATTATAAAATCAAATGTTAATACAAAATAAAATTAGAATACCCATAACATTGCTCCCTAATGAAAACATTAATTCAAAAGGACACATGTATGTGCATGTTTATTGCAGCCCTGTTTACAATTGCCAAGTATTGGAAACAAACCAAATGCCCCAAAACAGATGATTGGCTAAAAAAAAATGTGGTACATATACACAATGGAATACTATGCATCCATCAAGGAGGACAAACACATGTCATTTGCAGCAACCTGGATGGAACTAGAAAGACTCATATGAGCAGAAATAAGTCAAAAGGAAAAAGAGAAGTACAGGATGGTCTCATTTATATGATGGATATAGGGTAAAACAAACAAACAAACAAGAATGAAAACAACCAATGGGACTGAACCATGGAGCGAGAGAGGAGGAGGGGAAGTAGGTGGGGGAGGTGAAGAGCACAAAAGATCAGGACGGTTAACAAATGTTAGTGAAGTGGGAAAGCCCCGAGGTGCACAGTAATGGACTAATGTAATATAAATATACATATATATGCAAAAAAAAAAAGAGCATTTACCAGATATCAGAAGAGCCCAACGGGCCAAACAACGAACAACTGTTGTTTGTTGTTCCAAACAACAACAAATCACAGAAAAATGGGAGCTGGAGTGACTGGAGGGGGGATAAGAAGGGGGAGGAGGGATCAATTAATGCACAATGTGACAAATCAATAAAATGAATTAAAAAAAAAAAACAAAAAAAACATTGCTCCATAAGAGAAAGCGCACTCCTGAATATTCTTCAGTGTTATGATCAGAGAATATTCTCATTGTTCAATCATATGTTTAAAGGCATTTAGGATCCGAAGCATTGTGTGCTCATTAAAAGGTTTGTTTCCCTTAAAGTTTATTGAATCTCATTAGTATGCTTCCATCATACAAGTCAGATGTCCTAGAAAGAGTTGAACTGAGCATGAAAGTATGCTCAGTGTTCTTTTCTCTCTTATGTCCCCTATTTTCATTTACATCCACACCACTTCACTTTAGTTTTGTCACATATTACACTTGTGCTACTTGTACTTTGTGTTCTTCTCTCCTACTCCATGAGTCCATATAACTCTCATACTACTATCCTATAAAAATAAGGTAGCCCCATGTTGTTTAACCAATATATAATTCATTTCAAGAACCCTGAAACATGGGACTTTACTTATACTAGTTAATAAATCAAGGAAAAATAGATCACTTAATCAAACTCAAAATTTAAAATCACTTTGTGAAGGAAGCTGATTTTTCATCATAATGTTTGTCTAGTCACTCTGGTATTGAATATTATGATAGCTACTATTCTATAAAAGGGTGCTAATATGCCCAACTAAAAGATGAGTAGACGATGTGTCAGAGAATTTTGATGGTTTGAATAAAGATTTAGAATTAAATAAAAATTCATTTCACCTGACCGAATGTTCTTTATCAATGCATTATCCCATCTCCTCAGGGCTCACTCAGGGGTTCACATTCATCTTTTCCTCTACCTGGGATTACCATCCTTCTCCTTCCCCACACAATCTCTTGCAGTGCTGACAATGTTACTCCCTTACTCCTATAGTTTTCTTCTTCAGAATGAGCTTAGTTAGTGTGACTCTAAAATTCTCTCTGGGGAGGTTAGAGATGAACTCGTCTTCACCTTTCTTCTGTGGGCAGTTATCCTTCTTTTAGAACAAGAGCTGTTCTGGATGCCTATGTCCTGCCTGGCAGCCTGGCAGGTGATTACTTCAAATAAATACTACCATGTAGGTGGATGAGAATGTTTGCATCCAGGATCAGTTCAGCAATTGCACTTGATGACTCATTTTATTGACATCAGTAATTTTAGTGATATTTTGCCCTTCACTGTTTCTCATTTATTTAGCTTTTTTTTTCTTTCTTTTTTTTTCAGAATTGGGCAGGGATGTGGGTATGCATTTGGAAGTCCACCTAGACTAATAGATTGTACTTCTTCTGAAAAACTTTTCCAGAACACTTAGAAATCACCTTTCCCATTCAATACCCAGAACACACTACATTTTTATACTATCACTTTTAACAGGCTTGTTTATATTTTTACAGATTCTTCCACTACCTATGTGAAAATGCAGATGTTTTCCCTTTTTTCTCATTCATTTATCAATGTACCTTCCTAAGGTAGAATTTAGAATTTTATAGAAAATAGAACATCATCAAAAGGTGTCATGAATTGATTTGTTTCCATGCCATATCATCTTTCTGACTTTTTTTTTTATTTGTACTTTCCTTAATTCCCCAGTGGTCAAAGCTGAGATACAAACTCATTTTCTTGCTCCTGTAATAGTGCATTTATATGTCCAGTAGAGAAGTTGTAAAATTACTGATCCTATGATAGGAAATCAGTCAATTATTTCCACTTGTATTTCTTGCTTGCCTCACTTCCCATTTATTCTATTCAGGTATAGACCATCATGAGAGCTATTAGAACAGAATTAGTTACTAGGGCAGAATTAGGACATGGGGCATTGAGTCTCAGAAGTGGTCATACTTTCATGTTTGAAGTGGAGTTATTTTCAGCTGCCATTGAACCTGTTTTAGGGAATGAGAAACTCTCACCTTTCTAATTTTAAAAAGAAGTATTTTGTAGATTTTACAGTTTGATTCCAAACCAATGAGCATGGTAATGAAGCAATGAAAAATTCTCCAAAATAATGAATTTAACATCTAGCCTTTTAAGAGTTTGGACCTAGTGCTGAAGCATTCATTAATAAAGCTTTACAGATGAGAGAGAAAATTGATCCATTAGATGTCAAATAAAACATCAGGAATTGGGTTTTTGAATGTCATAATGGTTCTAACACTAAGGCTGAGTTCTGTCAATTCAGAATTATTTTTTATTTAAAGTTCATTCTATAGATAATCATAATGCATTTTGTTCACTTACTATATCATCTATCCATTCATTCTTGCTTTAATACCTGCAAAGAGCTCTTGAGCACTTATAAAAAAAAAGACAAAAATCGCTCCCACTAATTTAATCTGTTCTATTTTATTCAAAAATTATTTGCATCAATAATAGCAAAATATTACTACATTTTATACTTTTTAAATTTTAAAAGATGTTTGATTTTTCACAATATGGATTTTCTCTCCATCATGTACAATCATAGATTTCTCACCCCCAAAGTACCCACAGTCCTCTACCACATTCTTCCAAGTTATCATCAATTCCCCCCTACCCAATTCTCTACTCTAATCCTCTACTTCCCTCTGAACTTTTCCTCCTGAGTCTCAGATCTAATATTTCCAATCTGCTTTCAAGGGCCACTCTTAAAATTTTTCTTTGATTCTTTCTTTGGTTTCTCTAGATTGCACATATAAATGAAATCATGCAATATCTATCTTTCTCCTTTTGGCTCACTTCACAGGGAATAATCCTTTTCAGTTCCATCCATGTTGTAGCACATGGCATGAGTTTATTGTTTTTGATTATCGAGTGGTAGTCCGTGTGTGTGCGTTGTGTATACATATACATGTATATATGTATATGTATGTATGTAAGTATATGTGTGTGTATATATATATATATATATATACACACACCACATCTTCTTGATCAGTTCATCTAGTCTGAGGTATTTAGGTTGTTTCCATATCTTGGCTATTGTCAAGTGCTGCTATAAACCTAGATCACTCTTTAAGGAGCCAATAGAGAATGTCAGCTCTGAAATTAAATCATTTCTACTTCTCATTAAGCACAACCTCAAGTAGGAAGATGATATCATTAATTACATCACAAAATGTTCATTGTGAAACCATGAGAACAGGTTGCAGGATGTTGTAATGTTGTTTTCTAAGAGTCAATGAAGAGACTTGTTAGAGGACTGTTTATGATAGAATAACAAGATTTGGTTTATTTGACATGCCTATTTATTGAGGTTTATTTGTAGAGATTATAAGAGAGACAGTATAAGAGAAGGCACAAACTGTGAATAACTCCTAAAACTGTGACTTAAATAAGTAAGTGGGTGGTAGTATAAATAAACTGTTATGAAGCATAAAATGCTGAGAAAATTTGAGTAAATAAGAAGTCTGGATGTTAAGATTAAAGTGTACAATATTCATGTTGTATTTGGGAATATAGAGTGGAGAGCAGCTAAGGAATATGCATAATCATCAATATGGGGCTAGTTTTTAAATTATTGATGGAGATGAAATCTTTCCTTCACAAAAAAGAAAAAAGAAAAAAAGACATCTTTCCTTCAGATAGTCCTATCTCAATTTTTTTGCTACTGCATAGTCAGTGTTACTTCTAATAAATTGCATCTTAAGATCTTTCTACATTGCTGAGCAAAGGAATTGTTATTCTTTTGAAATGCCAGACAGCAGAATTAACATACCTATGCATTATTCTAAGGAATATAGAAAAATATGACTACATGGTTAAGTATATTAACTAAATATTAAAAAGCAATCACTTCTCCAGTAATGGTGGAAAAGCAAAATTAGGATTACAGTATACTAGATTTTTCATTGAAGTCCCTGATTAACTTTATTAGAAATGACTCTTTTCTGCTATCCTGCCTGTTGTGATGATCTTCTCATCTTTTCCCTTTCCCTATCCTGTCATCCTATATAATTTACAGATCCACACTGCAGTTTTAGTCTCAAGTTTTAGTGGCAACTCAAAGAAAAGCCCAAAAGGGTGGAGTTCTTTATATTCTATGGCATATTAGGTTAAGTGACCTTGCCTATATGCTGGTTTTAAATTGACTCTTTTTCAAATGATACATGTTCAAGTTCCATCTGTAAATTTAACCCAAATCACTAAGCAGAGAGATGAATAAAGACATGATGTCAAATTAAATGTGATTTCATAGAATTTGCCTTTGAGACTCAATTCAGGTTTTAGCAGTCCAGAAACCTTCCATGGCTCCTCTTACTACCAGCCCAAGATGATTTTAGAAGAATTTACCAAATTCTGTCAGAACAATTTGTGTATCTGTGACTATAGGGACAGTTCGTTAGGGTCAGGGACTGCACCATTCATTTTTGTTGCCTCAGCACTCAGTGTGATATTGCATCCAAAATAGTTGTTACTTATCAGTTTCAAACCCTGACAAGTCCTATGAATTATTTATTTTATAAATTTAAATGTATTACAGAATTCAAAATTGAAGTACACAACTCCAGGTGGGGGTGGGGGCAAAGGGGGAATGATCAGGGAGGGTGGGGGGGTGAGTCCCAGGAATTACAAAGATGTGAAATTTATATTTAAATAAATTATTTGATGTTTTTAAAAAAACAAATAGCTATGTCTATTGTAATAAAAACATCTATTGTAATGAAAGAATGTCTTCTTTTATCTTTTTTTTTTTGGTACAAGGTTTATAAAATTCCTTCTGACAGTGACTGAATTTTTTTTCTCCCCCCTCAAAAAATAAAAGGGAGGATTGAATTCTGTTCAAAACTATTAAATATGTGCTATTAAATTAGAATCAAATAGTATGACTCATCTCTCTGGATTCCAAATCTAGAGAAATTTCCATTTTCTAAAACCATTTTTGTAATACAAAAATTAATTTAACCAGAAATAAAATAAAACAGAATAGCAACACTGTAATGGCAGATTCATGCATTTATGTTACATATGTTCAGTTTTCCTCTGATTCATCTGTGATAATAAGTTGTCTCTGGTAAGAAACATCTCTGTGTTCTAAGATCTGTGCACAAATTTTTATTAGCACTTCTATTACTGTGCTATATGTTTGTTTTTGTGTTATTTATCCAGCTGGTTAATGAGCTCCTAATGGATGGGTTATTTTGATTCTGCAAGTATGTATGTTGGTGTCTGGCATAAAGAAGGAACTTCAAACATGTTACCTCAATTAAGTGAAAACAAAAGGTGTTTCTTTAGATTAAGAGCATCAGGAGCATTTACATCTTCCCCAGTTTCTTCCTGGTTTCTTGGGTGGTATCTGTTGGTCATCTCTATCCACTTGCTCCATAGCTGAGCCTCTGTCTTTGCCAAGAGCAGTGCAAAGGATGGAGACCAGGAAAGTCATGAACTGAGGTCAGACACCAGAAGGAATAGGCATGTCTCCAAGTTTAGCAAGTAGATAGAAGAAAAATTAATCTGCAGATGAGAAAATTATTTGCTAAAGATGAATCCAGGTACAAGTTTGAGCAATAGTACCTGTGGCAGTGAGGGATGTGTGAGTTGAGAACCCAGAGAGGCTAGTGAGTTACAAAATGAAAGAAAATAGCACATTTGCCAAATTTCTCACATGACTACTTTTTTTTTAGTGCAGACATGCTTCCCTCCATGTAGGTCACTATTGTACATGTTTACATATCCCAGTTATTCTCTGAAAAGTCTTAAAAGCCTTCTCAAAAATTGGTTGGATGCCAGTTCTTTAAGTTCATATTGTTCTTTGTGCTACCAACCATCACAGTATCTTAAATGCCTACTAAATTATTATCTAAATTATTAACTTATCATAAAGTTACACTTATTCACTCTATGCAAAAACTAACACTGCCTAATGCAAAGTAAGTATTTAATGAAATATTTGTTGAATAAGAATAAGTGTTTGTTTTTCTATATGGAGAACCTTGGAAAAGGTGTCTATTTTTGTGATACAGTAAACAATTTCTAGTATTCACTCAACAAATATTTATCAAATGCCTGTAGCATGATTTTATAAGTTTTTATTTTATCTGTGCAATGTTCCTTTCACTTAATATCTGTATTGTATGAGTTGTGTGAATTATAACAACACCTATGTAGATGTGATGGTACTCTTGCAGATGATGAAAGTGAGTCTCATGTAAGTTAGCTAACTGATCAAGATCTAATTTGTGAATAAGTTGAGGAGACAAAACTAGACTCAAACCAAATCTAATTCCTCCCATTTCATTGAGATGCAATTGACATATTGACTTTGCCTAGGTTATATTTAACTTTGAATTCATATAAACTGAAAATATTTTCCATTTTTGGTCAATATATATATAAATTTTATGGATGTTACTGTTTATATTTAAATTTGAAGAATGTATTTTGAGTTCCTGCCTGACCTCCTACAGCCTGAGCAAGAGAAAATATGTTGTTCACAATCCACTTATACCTTGGTTATAGCTATTGGGAATAAAATAATTTGAAATTAAATACAGTTATAGAACACTGAAAGAGATTATAAAATAACTAGGAGTTAAGTTGCAATCCTCATTTACCGTAGTGCCTTCAGGACATTCATTTAGATACCTAGTGATCTTAAAGTTTAAATATTAGTATTTAAATCTAGTACTGAAGATTGACTTTTATAGAACTTTACAAGTCTGTAATCATATATCACACTGCCCTTCTTACTTTTCATCAAAACCTTTCCATTGAAAAAGGTTTCTACTTATTTGACTATTTAATGGATATGTGAATTAGTATGGATATGTAAATAACTGTGAATGCCTGTATCTTAATACAGGTACTGAAGGGAAAATATTTAAATTGAGTTTAAAGTATTTTAGATATTTGGATTATAATGTGTTATAATACAAATAAGATAACAATTGATGAATTATATATTTGACTTTTAGAACTATCATGCTCTTATAAGTTATATACAATTTTGAGTTTCTGAACTTTTCTCATATTTGGAATAATAATAGCAACAGCTAATTAGCATGGAAAATCTGGTGTTTTGTTGTTTGTTTGAGCTGAAAGAGATAAGTTTATTTGAGATAGATGATGTGTGATAGGTCAGAAATAAAAGAGGATAGGAAGGCAGAACTCCCTGGCAGAGTGGCCAGGGAGGGGTAAGTAGAGATTACCCCTACATGAGAACTCTTAATTATGAAGAGGAAGGAGCTTTTCTATATATATATATATATATATATATATATATATATATATAATACTATATAGAGATATTTCTTTAATTAAAAATTCCCACTTCTCCAAGTGGGAAAAAAAAATTCCCTGTCCAGTGAAGACCAGATGGAATGCTAGGGCAGAATAGGTGAGTAGGAAATAGCATTTCTAGAAAAACTGAATAGAAGGTACAGATTCTTCCAGGTGAGATTCTTGTCTGACAATCTAGTAAAGTAAATAGAACTAAAGCATAACATTATGGAAAACAAACATCTAGTCATTGCCATAAGAGGGGAGAGGTACACTTTATGAGTCACATTTGGAGACAGATCTCTCTCAATTGAGCAATTGGTGGGGAGGATATGGACATTTGGAGGGTGGAAAGAAAGAAATGAAATAGGAAGCAGGAGGAAGGCTTTGTGAAACACAGTATTGCCCTGAGCCCTTTGCTTCCAATTTTTTTTCTCTGATTTTAAAGGACATCTCTATCACTGCTGATCTGAAATTTATTGTCTCCAGACTGATCCCTCTCCCCTTGACTTCCAGACTCATATTTTTACCTGCTGACTCATCATTCATTTTAAATGTCTAATAAACATTATACTTTTGGTATATAAATACAGATAACTACATCTGTTCCTCTAAAACTTGCTACATTCCAGACATCTCTAGTTATATTAGTATATATTTTTCAGGTCAAAAACTATGCACTTACCTTTAATTCCCCTAATTTATGAACCTATATATATATATAATTCAACAGCAAATTTTACCATGTTTAAGCTTCAAATTACATATTCAGGGGCATGTTTGATATGACTAACATTCATGTATCTTAATTAGGAGTCATCATTATTCCTTATGGACTAGTATGTTTAGCTCTTAACTGTACTCTTGGATTCCACACTTGAGTAGCTACACTCTCCACAAATTAGCTAGGATACCCAGTTGTATAACTCCTCTATTTGAACTGTACTCTCATCTTTAGAACAAAATGGCCTACACTCCCTGTGTAACTGGTTCTCTTCTCTTCCTCTTCAAAATAATATCTCATCACTCTAGTTTTGTTCATAATATATCAATTCTACTGTTCATTATATTCTTAGAACATATCAATGCTTATTTCATATCAAAGTTCCTGTATTTTCTATCTTTTCTTCCTAGAATACTCTTTTCCCAGTCCTCCACATCACCTCTTCCTTCTTATTATTCAGATCTCAGTTAAAACGTTACCATTTCAGATTATTTTACCCTGGACACTCTTAGCTGCAGTACCACAGTCCTCTCCATCATTTTTAACTAATCCATTGTACTTTGCTCTCTTCTGTTAAAGTGCATATCATTATCTAATGTCATTATACATATGTATGTATATATATTTTTTTCTACCAGTCTTTTGAAAAGTCTCTGCATGAGCAGTCATCCTTATTTCTTGTCACCACTAATTTGTCAGCATTTAGGCCAGTGTTCAGCACATAATAGGAGTCATTAAATATTGTTTCAGCTCTTGAGTGATTCTGTCCTATATAATTGGTTTTCATTTATTAGAAGTTAAATCCTGGATGAGAGTACAGAGTTCTCTTTAAAATACTGACTATAAAACTAATTTTCAAGAAATAAAACATAAAATTATAAAACTTATAAGTGGATATTAAATGAGTTTGAGGACAGTGCCAGCTGACAGAGTCCATTCTGATAAATCCATGACTAACTTATTACTTTATATCAAGAATCAATTAGCATGTTTTAGTTTAGCATAGCAAGCAAAATACAAAAATAACGTTAGTAAGTTCAATATAAAATACTAGGCAATTGAAAATAATAGAAGATGTCTCTGTACATAGTTTATAGAAGGTGTTAGCAGTCACTGTTTTACCTAGTGGCAACTTAATGGGACTTCTTGGTAAAGAAATAGAGTGCAAATCAAGTAATCAGGAAATATCGTGGATTCATAAATGCCTATACCTCCTGGGGATATTGAAAACACCATTAATGAACCGCAGTGTGAAATTAATGTACTGCTTTGGGGGACAATGATCCCCTGAGACTCACCATTTGTAGGAAAGAAATGTACCTTGGAAATAGGACAGAAATTTTGTTAATGGCATACTGTTTGCATTCATTGAGAAAAAAATTGTTTTTGTTTAAGAGTTGGGACATTAAAATTTTAAAATGGTGATGAAATTGACATTATTGAAAATTTCTTAATCTAAAATGGTTGCCTAAAATGTCAGTTAATTTAAAAGTTTATTCAATGTAAACACCATTAAGCTATTGCGTAGCTGTAATGAACCAGATGTGGGAAATATCCAAAAAAAAAAAAAAATGAGGAGAGAGAGGAAGGGAAAGAAATAAGGTGTCAATGCACATTTAATTTATGGAGATTACTAAATGTGGTAGTATAAACAAGTTAGTATCTGACTCTCATAACCTGTCCAACTGTGATTAGACATAATTGCAATAAATCATATAAACAAAACATCACATATTCTGAAAAGATAGGTTCATCATTGAAAGAAAAGGGAGATTGGGTGAAGTATCAGGAAGTTGAAGGTCAAGATTTAAAATGAATAAAAGAAATGGTGCCATTTTGTGAATGTTTAACACCTGGTATATATTCTTATGTTAGTTTTCATATAGTTCACTAAATAGAAATTCCACTATGCTGTATATTGCTACAAATAATTATATCTAACATCATACTTGCATATTGTCACTGTTAATTTTTATCTGATATGAAACACAATTATATATATATTTAAAGCATTATTCTCCAAACCCATATTTTGCTGAAATTTCATATTAGATTTGCAAGACTTTTTCATTGTGTTGCATGGATCTCCCAAACTCTATTTCCAAGGTTTATTCCCCAAATAATGTATTAAGATGTAGGGAAATCATTTATCGATTCTGAACCATAGATTCTAGTTTATTTAAAGTCTGCTTATTGAATTTAAACTAAATAACTTTTAAATATCATCATAACTTTTAAATACAATTAAGGGTATTGTTAATCTTTGTTTTCTAAGTGAAGACTAAAATTTTTCCAGGTATAAATATTTGATAGTACATTTAGAACTACAATTTGATTCATTTAAAATGTAGGACAAACAATCGCAATGAAAATGGTTACATTTCTCAATTAAGTAGCATAAATAAAAAGAAAAGAATTCAACCTCTAGAGTTTGTGGAAAACAAGATAATTATATTAAGAAATGAAAAGGAAGAAAAACAATGAAAAAATAGTTCCAAACCAATAGTACTGGATCATAAAACCAAAGAGGAACATGGCAAGAAGAACTCAGTAAAGGGGTGGAAAAGTTGCACAAAAAAAATCATGTCAATATTTATTTACTTTGACAAGATAATTCTGTACAAATTTGATTTTTAAAAATTAACCAATTATGGAGGCAAAGTATAAAGTGTGTGTCATTTTAAATATGACTATATATACATTTATAATCTAAAGAAGCATCTTTCAAGGACTTCCTAAAAATCAGGTGGAAAATTTTTATTTTGTCATACTGAAGATAGAGTGGGATACAGATTATTGTTTCTCCTTTGCCATATTTCGTATGTACTTCTTTATGAATCTTTTTCAGATCATTAATAATGCTAAGAAAGAATGAGGGTTTTGTAATGAAAGTGAAATGTAGTCATCAAAGACCAAGAGGGATGGATTTCGGTTTGATACTGATAATGTCACTAAAGGTAACTGCTCATAGACTAACAAACACAGCACCTGCGAAGACAGGAGGCAAATAATATATTAGATTTCTGCAAGTAAATAACTGGTAGTTCTGAAAAGCCCACATTCCTTTCCTCAAATTTCTTCACTATTTTCCATCTTTACTACAAGCTACAGTAACCTGCTTCATTGATCAGAGCAATTGCATCTCAATTTGCAGTTGCATTTTTTTGGTTTTATCTTTCATTTCTATTCTTTTTCATATTTTAACTACTACATAGATTGATGTTTCTAAAATGCAAATCTGCATCAGACACTATCTACTTGGAACTCTTTAGAGACTTTCCACTTTCCTTATGACAAATCTTTAAACTGGCAAGAGAGATATCTAGGATGTGACTTTTGACTTGTTGACCTAGTGTTCTACTGATTCTCTGTGCTACCTTCTTCCATTTCTTTAAATGAGTCACCTTCTTTCTATGTTAGGAACTTCAAATGGGGGCTTCAAATAACACACTTCTTCCAAGGATATTGTATTACCTGATAAATTGTACTGGCATATGCTTCACTTGGCAACATATTATTCCTCTTTTATGAACTCAGATAAACTTCTTTATGGAAGTTTTTATGAAATCAGATTCAGCTCTTTATGGAAATCTTCTGTTTTTGCCCATAGACAAGGCCAAGTCAGCATCTGACATATTTTCATCAGTGTGCTTTCTTTCTTTATAATCAATTTGTAGTTAAAAATTGTCACATAATCTTGGTTTCAGGTACCCTAGTTGCTTAGTTGCTCTATGCATGAACTGTTTTTTCACTGGTTATATTGGTGTTTTGAACCTAAGTTCATTGCCTGGCCTTGAAAAGTTGCTAAATAAGTGAACTCAATAATAGAGAACTATGGAGGGAAAATAATTTGGTAGTTGTTGATGTATGTAAAATGCTGGCATAGTGCTGATGGGTAGTGGTCTAAAGATGAACAATTCAGATGGTATGGTTCAGATGATGTTCAGTAAGAGAGGTTCACAGTGGAATAGGCTAATTAAAATTTCATCATGTTTGTAATATTTAGAGCATAATTTTGTATGTTGTGTCTTTTTTAAAGTTGTTAAGTATCACATGTTCATTATCAAGAGTACATATTAATTCTAATATTTTGAAATATGTACAGAAAAAATATTAATAACATCTAAAAGTGTTAAATAATACTCTGTATAATGATAATTATCGTTGAATGATGCAAATAACATAACTCAATATTTGCTGGCTTATTACTAAGGAGAATTTATTCTTGTAACTAAAATATCAACAGTGATTGATTTGGGTTATGGTGTGATGATGACTTTAATTTCATGTCCTTGTGACTATCCATGTTTTAATTTCATTCTCAAGTTGTGTTTTCCCGCTGGGGTAGAAGGATAACAATTAATAGCTTTAAACCTCAAATAACATTGTCTAGGGGAAAATAAGGATATCTGTGTGTCACAAATCCCAGCAAAGGTTCTGACTAGGCCAGGAGAAATTCAAATTCTAATTACTATTTTAAACTTACCTAAACCAGTAACAGTGAAAACATGAGAGATATTTTGGTTGAATAATCTATTTTCCATTTACTATAGGGAGGAGAGGACTGAGTTTTGAGAAGAAAATACTGTTTATCATAATTTTAATCAGAGTTTCTAGGAAATTCTGAAAAATACAATGAAATACAACTTTATATACTCTGATAACATAATTTATATGCACTATATAAAAGTATATATATTAAAGATATCTGTATATATAGATATACATATAATAGAGTAAATTTAGCATAATTGGACATAAAAGTAATAGACATAAAATGTAAGGTTATTGATTGCCTGCTAAAAAAAGCAATAATTATCTACATAGCCGATTGTCACCTTATTATTCTATCTGTATTTTCAAAACATTCAACTATTTTTTAAACTAATTGGTAAGCAGAGAATATTATTTTCATTTCTCAAATATAAATTGCTTTTCTATAATTTCAGATGGTTCTCACCAAGTTATTTCAGTAGAATGGACCATATCTTGGTCACCATTTGACCACAGATATTAAGTTCAGTGTCTGATGCACATTAGATGAGTGTAGAATAAATAAATGAATAAATTTCAAGTTTTAAATATTCATTAACTTACTGATCTATAAAGTTCACTTTAAAAGTGGTCACTTTCAGTATCCTGTAATTTTCTGTAGTGGAGTTGAGTGATTCACCATATCTCACTCACTCATTCCAAACTGTATCAACAAAAATGAAAATCTACAGTTGGAAGTGCACTGTTTTAGACAATAAGAAATTATTATTTCTGTATTTACTATAGTATCCTGGTGTGTATATGTATATGTATATATGAATTTATAAATGTTTAATATGCCATCCATTATTTCAACAATTTATTCTGTTGCTTAATATTTTATAAGCACTAGGGTATGAATAGAATAAAGATAGAATATCTGCCCCAAAGGAACTTCAGATATGTGTGGGACAGGTGTCAGGTAGATAAAGACTATCTTTATTTAGTTGTCATTACCACTCAAATAATTAAAATAGATATATGTTAGATACCTGATAAATGTTTTCTAAGCTAACAAACAATTCATTGACAGTGAATTAATTATATCCTTTGGAGAATCTTTTTCTAAAGAATGATGGGGCTAGTATTCTAGTCACTAATGAGTATAAAACAAATCAATTAAGGAGTAAAATACTGACTAGATAGACTGAATTTTATTAGTACTTTAATAAAATACCGACATTAGATTAAGTTTTATGAATACTGTTAATTTCCCTAAACTATAAAATATTTTCAATAAAGATAAATTACTTTGACTCTTCTTAATCATCCCTATTGCTAGATGCCTCAGGGTTTTTATTCAGAGGTTCATAAAAACAGAATTGCAGTTCCTACTATTTGACTTCTCTCTCTCTCTTTACTCTCTCCTCTCTCACACACACACTCATATTTACACATGAGTGTGCTCCGAGTCTCACTTCTGGTAATTTAATATTTCTGTTTTTCCACACATAATCTATCTAAGATTGGTTTTCAACCTTCTCATGGTGACACTGAAATTCAGTCTTTCATTTTGCTGATACAAGATAATTATGTACTAGTACCAGTCCTTTGATCACTTCAAGTGATCAAAAGCAGAATTTTTGAAAGTATATCCCTATTACTATTCATAAAAGTGGGAAATGAAGAGACAGAAGAGCATATCACAAATGTTAGAGAAAAAATTACTGAGAGAAGTCTAAATCCAGCAGAACTCCAGGAAATGCCTGAAGTGGAATTTATGGTAATAGTGATAATAGCCTTCATTGAATTAAAAAAATCTATAAAATAGGTATAGAATAAAAATATGATGAAGTTACCATCAAAACTATTGGGTCTAAAACACTGTAGTCAAATAAAAAAAAAATATATATATATATGGCCTTAACAGCAAACAAATGTAAGCAATGGAGAGGAATGCTGACTTAAAAGGGCAATATCAGAAAACATACAATAGAAAAACAAAAACAAAAGGAATTTAATAATAATAATAATAATAATAGTGGTGTCAGAATCATATAGGATAGGCTCAAGAGAAAAAAAAATGTTATCACTGAGTTTCAATGAGGAAAAAGGCAAAGGAATTTATTTAATTAAATAATAGATGAAAACTATCTCAGTATGGGGAACAGACCAACATCATCATGATCCAAGGGACTGAAAGATTTCTAAATAAAAAAATGCCAGACATACATACAGTAAACCAGCATTTTATCAAAAACTGTTGAAAATCAATGACCAGGACACAATACTAAAAGCATCAAGAGCACAAAGGTTAACCTAAAAGACAATGCCAATTAAGCTGTCAGTGAACTTTTTAGTAGAAACTGAAGTAGTAGGATTGTCAGGAGATGTTTAAAGTAGTAGGATTAGCAGGAGATATTTAAAGTGTTTAGAGTAAAGTCAAGTTTTCAGTTCAGAATATTTTATCCTGTAAAAATAGCATTCAAGAAAGAAAAGGGTAAGGAATTCTACTAAAGGAAAAACTAAAGGGATATATCAATACTAAGCTGTCCATGAAATTATTGTTGAAGCAGTGATTGTAAATTAAGAGAGCAGATCTAGTGGAAAGAGACACCTAAATTATACCATATGGAGGAGGAGGACAGAAACAATGTGATTCATTAGAATAAGTTTGAGACCATCTAATACTTCACAAAAATAGTTCATTATAATCTAACCCTTGAAGAATCCTTAAACCAAAATCAATGGAAGTAAAACTTAAGACAGTGAGAATGGAAATTAAGCAAAAGCAAAGAAAATCTCAAAGATAAATAAAACTAAATAATTAAAATTTAAAATTTATTTAAAAATAAAACATTAATAAGTTTATCTCAATAATCACTTTTAATGTAAATGTATTGAATCCATTACTCAAAATACACAGAGAAACAAAGCCCTACTTTCTGTTTATGAGAAATGCATTTATTAACAAATAGAAACAGACTAAAAGTCTGGAACACAAGCAAATCATAGTAAAAAAAATTCAGTTGCAACTCAGCTTATGTCACATACACAGACATTCAAACATAAAAGTTAATATGATCAAAACAGATATCGCAATAAATAACAATCAGAAATATGTATGCATCAAATGATGGAATATCAAGATACTTAAGATAATTCCAGACTTCAAGAACTATATTAACAGCACAATAATTTAATATAATTTAATCTTCACTACAGCTATGGAGAGATCAACAAGACAAACATACAAAATGAGTAGTAAAATCAAATAGATTTAACCAATATAAATATATCACTCTAAAAACTATTGTGTATGCATTTTTCTCATGTATACATGGAGCACTTTTAAGAATAGATCATATCTTGGGACACAAGTCAATTATCAATGAAGCTACAAACATTAAAATCATATCAAGTACTCTCTGATAATGTCATAAAGATTGAAATCAACTATTAAAATCATGAAAAATTATAAAGACACAGAGACTAAATAATATATTGAATTGCTTCTGACTAAAACAGGAAGTTATGACCAAAGCCACTAAAATATATGAGATGATGAAAAATAGTCTTAAGTGGGACAACAATTGCAATACAAACTGAAATAGAAGAACAAGAAAAATCCCAAATAAACAATGTAAAAATACATCTAAAGCAACTTGATAAAGAGGAGGCAAAAGACCCAAAGTTAGTAAAACAAAGGCAATAAAAATGAAATTTTTTCACATAATTTTTTTCATATTTTTTCAAATGAAAGTATGAAATAGAGAAGTACAAATATAAAGATTATAGAAAAGCTAAAGAAATTGTTTCTTAGAGAAGATATACAAAATAGGCAAACTTCTAGTTAGGTTCACCAAAAATAAACAAAAAAAGGGAAAACATTGATAAACAGAATGAGAAATAAAAAAATAGAAATTACCACAGAAAGTACAGAAATACAAAGATTAAAGAGATTGCTACAAATAGCTATACATTGATAAATTCAATAACCTTGAAGAATTGGACAAATTTCTACATCAGAATAATTTAACAAGACTAAAATTCAAAGAAACAGAAGAGTTGAGCAAACTGATCATACAGCAAGTTAAAACAGCAATAAAATTATTCTTGAAAAATATATAAATAAAAGGCCAGGACTAGATGATTTGACAAATGAGTTTTATCAAAATGTTAAAGAGGAAATAATGCCCACCTTACTCTAATTATTTTTAAAAATACAAAAAAGAGGAAAAACTCCCTAGTTTATTTTATGATGATAACATTATTTTAATACCAAATCCAGATGTAGATATCAAAATAAAATTCTAAACCAATACCTATGATGAACATTAATGCAAAAATCATCAATAGTTTTTAGTACATCTACGTCAGTAATATTAAAAAAAGATTATACAGCAGGATCAAGTGGTGCAACTATTATGGAAAGTGATCTGAATTCATTAAAAAATAAAAATGGACATATATTATAGTATTCATTTACTAGTAACCAAATAACTTAAAAATGTATCTGAAAATTTGAAAAAATTAACAAAATAATATAACTCTATATTCTTCTGTATTTATTGTAATAGTGTTTACAGCCTCTAGAACATGGGAAAAGCCTAAATGACCTTTAATAGAGGATTAGATTTTAAAAAAATGTGGAATAGCCACACTCAAGAATACCATTTGTTCATAAGAAAAGGTGAAATGTTGTCCATTACAGAAAAATGGTTGTATTTTGAGGGAATCGTATATAGTAAAGCAAATCAGAATAACAAAACAAATATTGGACATTTAAAACAATGCCATGTTGGAGGACAGTTCACTGTTCTCACCTGTGTGCTATTACAAGACACCATTCAGACTCAGGATGCAACAACAATGATGCTTATTAACATAGGGGAGATTGGGGGGGGGAAAGAAGGTATTTCTAAGGTCACAAGGGGGGAGATTCTTTCACCCCAGAGAGTGTCCAGTGTCCAATGATCCAAAACAAAGTTTGCTCATGCAAGAACATACTGTCACTTTCATGATAGCTTGGAGCTGGAGGCACAATGAGAAACAATTGATCAGAATCCAACACATAGTGTCTGCTGGAAGTGATCACAGGTGGGGCTGCTGAGGTGACAGTACAGCAGCACACCATAACAGTGCAAAGGCCAGGCTAGACAGCACCAGATGCAGGATCAAGAGGCAATTGCATCAGGAGATGGTGCCTGACAATTGGTATAATGGCAGCATCAATTTAGAGAAGTATAGCAAAAGGGGACTAGCTTCTATAGATAAAAATACTAAAGTATTTCAGTTTTGGATGACCTGTATTGCATGGTCCAGTATGTTGAGCACTCTCCTAGATGATGAATACTCTGACGTAGGAGCCTGGGAAGCATAATAAGACTAGAGGTAAAGATTTAGTAGCAATTAGATAAAAATGGTAACTGAAATCATAGGATGAACTAAAAAAAGGAGACTATATAAAACTACGGGTAAAAAACCAAAGACAAAACCCCAGGAAACACTAATATTTAACATAAAGGAAGAGAACTTAGGTAGGGAATGGAGCAAGTTGAGCAGGGAGAGAAGTGCCAGCAAAAGACTCCAGATAAGAGATGTAAAGAGAGAAGAGGGAAATTTGGGAAATGCTGCAGAGGTCATTGAATCACAACACTCCTTTCCCACTTCAACTATGATCCATCCTGATTCTCCTCTTTACTCTGAGGTCCTGATGCTTCCCTTGTATTCCTCTCAATCTTCTCAAGTGCTTGTCTCTTTTAGTCTGATTTAACCTTCACATAAGCTTATATTAAACAATGCAACACAGCCCCATAGCCTGCAGCACACACATGCTTGATAACAAACTTTAAACATTACTAAAAACTATATTTACCACCATCATTAGATTGAGGCTTATCCTTTGCACCTGAGACTTCCCTAAATGTGGGAAACAACTGCATGATCTGTAGTAGTGGATAGCTCATTTTCATTCTTCCTTGATTGTTTGTTAATAAAAGTGGAAAAAATACTAAATACAGTATCTAAAAATCATAGATGAAGCTATGAATCATTTAACACTTTCTACTCCTCCTCAATTCTTCTCTCATTTCAAATTCATATTTCCTATGAAAGATTAGAAACACCTACCTAAATATCTTTATCACTTTTTCTGCTGAAATTTGACTTTTGTTTACTTGAATATTCTAGTAAAACTGTTAATAAACTTATACCATTTAGGGGACACCTACCTAAATATCTTTGTCTCCTTTTTTGCTAAAATTTAACTATTGTTTACTTGGATACTCCAGTATAGCTGTTAATAAGTTTTTACCATTTAGAGGTAATAGAAAATTAACAAAGTTATTTTGTCTACCTAAAAATATCTATAATAAACAAATTTGGTAATATTAAGAATGAATTGATTCTTTTAATTTTTTCTTTATTTTTTAAAATTTCTTACAATATTAGATTTTTTTAAAAAAATGAATGGAGTCTGCTTCTCAAAAAATGAATTATTCATAAGTGGCCAGGCTTCACTAAGATAAGTTTACTAACCAGACATGGGTCTATATTAGAATAACTAAACTTCTCTGTCACATACAGATGTTTGATTGTTTTATTCTTGTTGACCCTTCTGTATTGAAGTATGGCTAAAATCATACATTCCTCATTGCAAAAAATTTCACGACTGTACATTATCTTCCTGTCTCAACAACTTAGAAAAAAATATTCATTTACTCTTTTCTGAAGTATCCTACAAGGAATAATGTTTTAGCTAAGTTGATGCTTACACTGAAAATGACAGGTTCTGATTTTCCTTTGTAAATTTATATGCATCTGTGTGCACCTACATGTATATACATATCTATATAAGTATACAGATGTGTGTACATATGTATGTAACTGTAAGGCCCTAACTCTTCTGGAAGAAGGATACATTAATGCTTTTCTGGATAACAGAAAAGACAAGGTTCATCCAGTAAGATAAATACATTCTTTCCATTGGATGAACATTCCATTGTTAAAACACTCTACAAAATAACCCCCAATAACAACAATAACAAATTAAATAACCTCCTTATTAAAAAAAAAAAAAAACACTTGTTTGCCAATGCCTGCTGAAGAACTTCTAGTAGTAAAACTTCTCTATTATAATCTAATATGATACTATTAAATGTTTAAAAATAATTTTTTGAATTTTAGTTGAGAACTTTGTTGCATCATGAGGAAACACTGAATACTAATGTACGCCAATGGCCTATCTTCAATTCTTCCATCACCCACATATTATAAATCCAGTATCTCAATCTCTAAATAAACACCATTTTATCTCCTCTTATTTTCTTTTTTTTTTTTTTTTTTTTTTTTTTTTTTTTTTTTTTTTTTTTTTTTTTTTTTTTTTTTTTTTTTTTTTTTTTTTTTTTTTTGGTTTTAGTATTATTTTAATGGCCAATTCATAAGCTCTTAAATGCTGTTTTTGTGTTATGGCTTCTCTACTATCTCTTTCCCACCCTCTATGTCTTAATTCATTTTAGGCTACCCAGAATCTTAACCATCCTATGTTATAGTAGATTATACAGATGGCTCTTAGTAAAACTCAAATCTCTTGCAAACTCAATCTTATACTACCCTCATTTAGCAAAAGCCTTTCTCTTGGTGTGGCCCTATTTCTAAGCTATTAAATATTCAACCAAAGAATACAACTATGCTACCATGACCTCATGAGTTCTATCTTCTACCCCTCTTTTCATTCATTTCTGCTCCACTGAAATGGACATCTGCCATTATCACTAGAACAAAACTCCTCAATCAAATTGCCACATCTTAAACCAATTTTAAGTTCTGTGATCTCTGTTGGCACTGAGGTTGTTGGCAATACTGTTCCTTTCAATGCTGTCACCTTTCTTGATCACATTCTCTATCAGTGCGCCTGTTATTTTATTCTCGCTTTGATTTTATCAAAATTTTAGATCTTCTCAAGGTATTCTGTAGGCACTAATATTATCCACACGTTCTCCTATGCTCATAAAATGCAAAACAGCACTTTGTGATTTGATCACCTTTTCTCTAGTGATGCTACCAAATATCAACTTCTTGAATATTTAAATTAAATACCACAGACAAGACATCTGTTTCAGATTATATGTCTAGCTGCGTTCTTGATGATATTAAAAATTTAAAGTCAGCATATTGAAAAGTTAAATTCTTAGTGCACACACATTTTAGTAAATGGGTACTGGTCACTCAAAAAGAAAATCAAAATCATGTTTACTTCTTTCTTCCTCACACTCTACACAGTATTATGCAAAAAGGCTTACCTATTTGAGCTCCTAAATATAGTATCTCTTATATTAGTCTTTTACCTCTCAACCTGTGATAATTTTCCTTCTTCTGAATCATTGCAGTAGCTTCCTAAAAAAGAACTTGTGTCTATCTGTCTTCAATCTGTTTGCATAAAGGAGTATCTATCAAATCATAAATATACCATAGCAACGTTTCAAATTTCTATGAAAACTAAACTACTTAAGTGACAGCATCAAGTAGGTGATATAGGTAACTCCTGACTTAAGTTACCTTCAGAAGAAGAACAACTGACAATAAAGCCTCGATAGGATATTGTGGCAAAAAGGCCAAAACTCAAGAATGAGGGTGAAGCTCTCCTACTGGATGCAGAGACTGAGAAGTACCACAAGAAAATATAAGAGAAGATATAATAAGCTATCACCTGCAGATATCACCTCCCTGTTTCTATCATCTCTCCCATGAGGGGAAAAAAAGAGCCCAAGGCCAACATCCAGCTCCCCTACTTTGAGGGGTGCTTCCCTAGGAGTTAGAACTTGTCTAACAGGGATCACTGGTAAAATCTGTGGGCCAGAGGATCAGATAGAAATGAAAGAGAAAAGTGGGGTTTACAGAAACCAGAGCTCCATTTTTTTGTCACAGCTGTGCCTGGCCAAGAGAAGATCCCATCTACAAAACTGAGCTGGTTTTCTCCTCTGGCCAATGTGTACTGTGGGTATTTCTGCCTGGTTTGGGTCACCAGTTAATGAGACATACCAGCTTTGGGGGACTTTGTATGTCTCTGTCATGGCAGGGAAACAGATTTCAAGTCTTGCCAACAGCTGAATAATGATGCAAGTCTTGCCAACTAGGAAGCCTAAACAGATATTCTCATACAAGAGCTGCAGATGGGAAGCAAACAAGCCTCATGCCCAAATGTGATACATAGCCCCTGATCCTTCCTAGCCAGAGAATGTTAAAAGTGGCCCTGAAGAGCCTTTCAGCCAGTTATTGGTACCACATAACTACAGTGTCTAGCCTACATTCCCTCCCCCAACATAGCCTAGTCAACAACATTGTGTGAGTTGCTGAGTGCAGTAAGGAGCTTTGCCAAGCAGGATGCCCATACTGTGACCCAGTCCAGCCACAGACCATGGACAGTAGCTCCACAAAGGAATCCAGAAAGCAAACTTACCCCATCTCTAGTCCTATACATTAATGGCATATAGCTTGAGGCTCCTTCCAGCCAGAGTGATCTCAACCTATAGCAGAATAATACTAGTGGCTTACCTGACTGAAAAGTTTGTCTGGAGCTACACCCAACTGGAAATCACAGTCTGCATTCCCATCTCATTACAGAGCACAACTTGAGACCACATATGACCACATAGCCCTACCTGCACTCCCACTTGAACATAGATGTTAGCAAGCGGCACTGTTTAGTTGAAGATTACAGCTGACCTTAAAGAATGGAGATTTATGAACAAACTCACAAAGAATTTGCAAAAATCCCCAAAAAGAAGTTCAGTGAGCTAAAAGAGCATGTAGATGAACAACTAAATGAAACCAGAAAGCAACGCATGAACAAAAGGAGAAGCTCGATGAAGAAATAGAAGTCTCCACACACATACACACAAAACATAATAACAAAAGAAATCCTAGGAAATTATAACCCTGCATATTAATTTGAACCCTAGAAAAATGTGGAGGGAGAAGTAAAAGTATAAATTTTTTGCATGCTGTCAAATTGAACCTGTTATAAACTTAAAATAGAATATCATAGATAAAAGTCATTTTTTTAAGTCTCACAAGACAAGGAAAGACCTGTAGTAGATACACAAAAGATTATAAATAAGGCTTCCAAGTATATTGTTGCAAAAACATTAAATCACTAAAAAAAGGAAACAAGGTACAAATAATCTACAAAACAATTAACAGGACACAATAGTAAATAATTCAATTAAATTCTCCAAAAAATTTTAAAACAAGGAATAAAAAAAAAAAAACTATTCAAGGACATAATGTCTATGAGTGATTCACTTTAACTTTAAGGACATATATAGACTGAAAGCAGAAATAATAAAAGGTATTTGGAGTGGTAAGCATAGTAAATAGAATTTTATACTTAGACAAAATTAATCTAAGATAAAAATGACAAAAAATGAAATTTCATAATATGATATAAGGAACAATTCATTAAAGTGATCTAGCAATTGAAAATATTCATGGATCCAAAATCAAAGTCCCTAAGTACATTAACACATTAACAAATGAGAGGAGAAATAAATACAAATACATTAATAGTAGGGAAACATAAAACCCTACTCTCAACAATGGATAAGTCATCCAGACAGAAAATTAAAAGGAACTAGGGAATTAAAATACTATAGCCCAAATAAATGCAACATATATTTAGAACATTCCTTCCAACAGCAACAGAATACAAAATTTTTTAAACAAGTCTCCACTAATTCAAGGAGATGGAAATTATATCAACTATCATTTCCTACCACAACAGAAAGTAATAAGATAACAGTAAGAATGATAGAGCACACATAAAAAGAAACCAGAATCCTAACTTCTACTGCATCATATTAGCACTCTCTTTTTCTTGACTTTATATGAATGGAAAAATATGTCATGTGTACATATTTTTTATTCACTATAACCCTTATATTATTAATTTTTACTCAGTGTTGTGTCTTGATGAAAATTAATTAATATAACTATTTTAACAATGATTTTTATATTTAGATATTTTTGCGTGCACTGTTTGAGAAATTTTTAATTTTAAAGCCAACTTTAGATGATGAAGACATATTTATTTGTTATATCTAAACATTTTTTGTTGTCATTTAGAATCTTTATGGTTGTATCATTCACATTTAGAGCTACAACCCACTTGGAATCCATTTTCATGAATTGTATGGGTTAAGATTCAATTTTTTTCATATGTCCAGAAATAATTATTTCATAGATCAGTATTTGTCAATTACTTTCATAACATAATATGCTCCTATAATACCTTCTGATTGTCTTTTACAATATATATTATTCAAATTTTAAATAAAATATACATTTCCTCCTTTTTTTCTTGATTACTATTATTGCATGTTCATCATTTTGTTAGTTTTTTTTAGTTAGGTTTTTTTAGTTTTTTCAAAGAACCAATTTTGATTTGAACATTTTTTTCTCCTGAAATTTATTTTCTGCTTCATCAATTTTCAATGTCTTTATTTTTTCCATTATTTGCAACTTTAATTTACTTCTAATTCTAACTTTTTGTAATTCAGTACCTGTTCTTTTTTTTAAGTACCTGTTCTTAATTTAACATCTTTACTATGACAATCCTATCTGTGAATTGCTTTATATTCATCTGTTTAAATTCATCATACTTATTAATTGATGGTTATTCATTTTGGAAAATTCTACATTTTCTTTTCATACATTGTCTTTCTCCTTACCTTCTGGGAATCACATTATATACATTAGACAATTTAATCATGTTTTTGTATGTGTTTGTTGTCTTTCGGTATTTGTCCATTCATTAGTTACTTTTTACTCCCCTATGCTCATGCTTTCTAAGCTTCACTTTGGTTATGTTTACACTGCTAAAGTTATTGATTTTGATATTTTAAACTCTTCTTTCTTCATAAATCACTGCTGTCAGTTAAATATTCTGACTTCTCTTCTGTTGTCTTGAATGTATTAACTATAGATATTATAAAATTCATTCTACTACTAATAATGGAATGGACTTATTCTACTATCTATTTTCCCAACTTACAATTATTTAGCTATTTCTTCTATGCTTTTAGATTTTTTACGGAGTAATAGACAGTGTGTATGGAAAAAATGTAGAAATAATATGAGGCTATATACATTTCTTGTATGGGAATGTAGTGGTGCATCAGCGTGGATATGCTTTTGCTATTTTCAAGCAGATAGAGGATCAAGAGACAATTTAATCTAAATTAATAATGCAAACTTTTGAAGTTGGATTATATTTTTATTGGAGCTTGCTTTTTTTAATTTGACCACAAAACTACAATTGTTCTAAAAAATATCACATAGAAGGATTTTCTGTTTTAGAGATTCAAAATTTCAACTTATTGTTCTTCAATTCACTGTAAATGTCTTAAGTTCTACTCACTTTTTCAACCTCATAGTCATTGTTTTATGCACAATTTGTTCTTAACAACTGCCTGTAAATTAGCAAATGACACAAAAGATGAAGTAATAACAACTGTCTGTTTTAAAACTCTGTATTTATCTTCTCACACAGATAGTTATTATGTTATACATGTTGTATTAGCCTAGTATTAGAAAAAAACTTTTGAACATCACATACTACCTTTGTGCTTCTCATTGTTTCTTTTCAATGATTTTAAAACAATAGTCTTGCTTTTAGTAAATGGTTTTACCGCTCCAGGATCTTTCTTCCTTAGAGCCTTGCTAACTGGATAATTTTCTTATAGTTTAAATAGATTTTTTTTAAGTTTATCCAGCTTTTCTAGTTGTTTTTAGAAAAAGATTTGTCTTACCTTTCACTGCTAGAAATCGAAGTACCCATTCAGTGTCTAATACGCAATTTATATGTTGAGTCTACTTGCATTAATTTTGGGGCAAATGGTCCTTAACTTTTCCAAGTGTTTAGTTTCTGATTTATCTAGCTTATGTTAATGAGTATAGTATTAAATTTCACATCCAAAACAATTTTCAGTATTTTACTCATCTTACAGCTTATAAGTGTTTACTAGTAAACCATGTTTGATAGCTGTGGAAAGTTTAAAAAGATTTGGGTACAGAGGTTGTTGTGGGGATATTCTGTCAAGGAAAATCATGCCTTAAAGTGAAATTGAATTGAGGAGAGTCTAGACTGTTTCTGTACAGATATCAAGGTCCTGGAGCATCTTTTAATAGTTCTTTCCATATGAACAGAGACTTTATTTCCCATTGTATTTATTCTAAAACTACAAAGATAGGCAATATGTCAGAATGCTATGTATTAAGGCAATTTTTTTTTGTTTATTGTATGTGTGTGTGTAAACAGACATTAAAATAATACCTCTTTAGATACAGATTAGATCAAAGACAACATTCATAGGTTATATTGGTTCAGTTTTGGTTTCAATATAATCCTTGGTGACTTATTTCTCAAGCTGAAGTTTCTTCATGTGAAGGTGAAGATGTAAAAATAACTTCTTATAGGATCATATAACATATGTAACCCTGCTAAATGATAAGTACATATACAGTGCTTAGCTTGGTACTGTTACAGTTCAGAATCTGACCAGCTTCATGGAGAACACAAGACCGTGGTGATGCAAGAGCAAAATGCCTTTTTATTTTCAGGTCAACCTGGGTCCAACCTGGACCTACCAACGCAGCAGCAGTGTCTTAAGCATGAAGGACCCAGATCCAAAGAGAAACAGGGTTTTTATGTTCTCCTAGGAAAAAAGTTTCACACAAATGTTTTGATATAGTTAAAGACTTGATACAGAGACCACCAGATAACTAACCAACTGCTAGAAAAAAAGTTCTGGGGTCAGTAGTTCTGGCCTTATCTCTCTGAGTCTGCTAGCCTCCCTTTGATGGTCTCAGAATGTTATCTTTTTGCATACTTGACTTTCAAGCTTTGGGCAATAATTATTTTTTGACACTTTCAGACTATTTAACACTTTCAGACTATAACAGTATGAGGTTGGGAAGTCAGCAAAGCCTAAATAGTTGTTCACCATTATCTCTCCAGCAAGCTTTCACCTGCCTAGCTCTAAGGGTAAGTGAGTCTATCTTCTCTGTCTTCCTATGTGTAGCACTTTACAGAGAAATAGGACTTGCCACCAGATTTTGCTAAATGAAGGTATTGTCAATTACTGCAGAAATGTTGAGGGACTTATAAGGAAAATGTATATTAGGCTTGCAATTACAAAATGCCTGGTGACCTGTTATAAGATAAAAAGAAAGAAAAATGGGAGATGGAAAGGTTAGATTTACTCACAGCATCATGAATTCTATCTTATTGCTTGGAAAGTATAGATGTTCAACAAATAATTGAGTGACTAAATATTGTGCTTAATTTACCAATATAATTAAATAAACTAGTCCAATTCAATGGAAGAAAGACCTAAAGAATAAAAATGCAAGATTATTTATGCAAGACCACTTCATGAAAAAACATCTGTAAACTTATGTAAAACTATGGCTATGACAGCCTATTCATAACATGCTTTCTATATTTAACTGAATAATTTATCTACCTATATTGTACATAATTTTGCACAGTGGTCTCAGTCTTACTTTTCTCCTAATGGCTATAATATGATAAGAGAAATTATTTAATTCACAAAACAATCTATTTATGACTTGCACTTTGAAAAGGGTGTCTGTGATAGAAAAGTATTGTTTCTTTCCAGGGATACAACTCTTAAGTTAGAAAGGATAATATCTGCTATCCTAAAGCTTAAATTTAGCAGAATAAGTGCTATAACTATTTTTAATGTTTTATGCTATACATAATTTTCTAATACCTTCAAGTCTTTGAAAATCTTTCTATTCTGACAAAACCCAGAATTGGGTCAGACCTAAAATGTTTGTATTACTACTTCCAATATTAATATGGATTGATCTTCTAAATGAGAGCCTACAGAAAAGAGGAGGGTAGTGAGTAAAATGTTTCTATTGTTTTTTAAATTTATTTATTTTTATTCTTTAAATCACAACCTCGGTAAATGGTTCTTGGGATACCTCCTCCTACCTCCTCCCTCTTGTGTCCCCTCCATTCTCTCAAACCCTGTTCTTTGTTGTTTTCTTTTTTTTTTTTTTTTCTTTCCTTTTTTTTTATTTGAGACTAGGTCTCGCTATTTTTGCCCGTGGAACCGCAGGCTCTCGTTGCCCAGGGTACCACGGACTCAAGCAATCCCCAGCCTCAGCTTCCCAGGTAGCTGGGATTATAGGCGCGCACCACCACACCGAGCTATTTTTTGGAACTAGGTCTCGTTACGGGCCCCAGGCAGGACTCGAACCACGATCCCTAGGCCTGGCCGCTTCATAGGCTGAAGCTTACAGGCACAAGCCACCGTGCCTGGCCTCTTTGTTGTTTTCTAATCTGTGCTAACTCCATTAGTCTCTTTCTTTCCTGTGTTCTTTCACTGGGTAAGGGACTCTGTTGTTGGAACCAGGTGAACCTTGCTGGTAGGTTTTCAGTCTTAAGATTGCATTGGGCAGCCAGTCTATATCTACTTGTAGGGTCTGTCCATGCTCCCTCCTTGAATACTAAGTTCTCCAACCCCATCTCTGTTGTTTTGCTGCTGATTCTAGCATCAGATTTAGGGGGTTTCACCCCCTGTCAGTGTCGGTGAAGTTTCTCTGTGGATACAGGCATCCGTGAGCGGCCATTGTAGATCATTTCCTCTGTCTCACTTTGCAGCTCTGAGGTGGGGCCGATGCCCCCAGTTCTTGACCCTCTTCTCCTCTCCCATACTATGGGATGGGGCATATCTTGGTCTCCTAAAAGGCATCTCTGAAATGAAGTCTTGGGCCTTCTAGACCAAGGGAGCTCATAGTGGCACCTCATGACATAGTTTCCATAGTAGTTTCTCCTGTCTCACATGCACTGATTCTCTCGATTGTCCATCTGCTTTGTCCAGTTCAGCTTGTGGGCTGGATTTTTACCTGGTCCCTCACCCATTCTATGATGAAGTTAATATTATGTATGTTCTTCTTCCTGCAGATT
This sequence comes from Uropsilus gracilis, assembly GCA_004024945.1. Classification (NCBI taxonomy): domain Eukaryota; kingdom Metazoa; phylum Chordata; class Mammalia; order Eulipotyphla; family Talpidae; genus Uropsilus; species Uropsilus gracilis. The sequence goes on from PVHY01001238.1 coordinate 144,016, forward strand.
AACTGGGGTGAGAGTGAAATGGAAGGGGCATTTCCCTCCCTCACCCCCCTGCCTGCACATCAGTACTTTCCTGCATGGGGCGGGGCCAAGATGGCTGGGCATGCACCCTCACAAGTCCCCCCCCCCCCGGGTTGGGGACTGGGGGAAAACATTCCCTGGTCAATCTGGGTTGCAGATAACCACCCCGTGCAACAACCATCCGCTGGTGGATGGGGGTAAACCCCACCCGACTAGTGCATGTGAGAACCCTCCTGGGTTCTCCAGGTTGTGGGGGCTTACCCAGAGGTTGTCACTACCTTTGCTCCCCACTGACAAGGGAGCTCTGACGGCCTGGGACCCTGGGCGGGCAAGCAGTCTGCTTAGGCTCAAGTTCCTGCACTGGTCCCATGCTCACTCCTCTCTGCATAAGGACAGGGCCCAGATGGCTGAGCATGTGCCCACCCAAGTGCCCCTGGGTTGGGGGCTGGAGGTAACATGTCCCGGAAGATCCAGGCTGTAGCTAAAATGTTTCTATTGTGCAACAAATTTGCATGAATTCAGTGTCATAAATCTATATTCATGTATTTTTTTTTTCTCATGCTTTCTTGAGGTTAAGAATTCATAAGTCAGCTCTCTTCTCAGGGTTAAACAGACTGAAATCGGTGTGCTGACAGAACTGCATTCCTTTCTAAAGACTGTGGAAAAATCTGCTTCCAAGCACATTCAACTTTTTGCTTGAATTCAGTTCTTTTAGATGTAGGCCTGAGTCCCTGTTTCTTGCTGGCTGTTAGCCAAAGTGTAAACTCAGCTACATTTCTCTATGCCTACTCCCTCTACCTTCAAAACCAATAATGGACTTCTCTGATTCTCATATCAAAGACTTCCCATATTTGATTCTCTTTTGCCAGCAGGAATCAGTTGCTTTTCAAGGACAGCCTAATGAGGTCAGATTCACTAAGGATAATCTTGTGATTTTAAGGTCAATTTATTGGGGACTTTAATTACATTTGAAATACTGTCACAACACCACTAATACAGGTTGTGCTTGAAAAAGTAGAAGAAAGAATACAACAGCATGTTTTCTCTATTTTTTTTCTTTTTTTTTTTTTTTTTTTTTTTTTTTTTTTTTTTTTTTTTTGAGACTGGGCTCACTCTGTTGCCCAGTATGTTCCAGATCCTGCATACTCAAGCAATCCCAAATCTCAGCCTCCCAGGTAGCTGGGATTACAGGCATTGCCAACATGCCCTGCTGATGTTTTGAGAACCAGGTCTCACTATGTTTCCCTAGGTAGTCTCGAACCCATGAACTCAAGTGATCCCTGTCCTCTTGCCTCCCAGGGCTTGGATTATAGGCGTGTGCCACCTGTTTTCTCTATTTAACTGAATCATTTATATAACTATATTAGTATATTTATTTTATACCAGTGCCTCTGTGTTTGTATTTTTGCAAAGGTTCTAATATAACAGGGGAAATAATAGATTTTTAATGCACAAAATAATATATCTGACTTCTCAGAAGAAAGAAGCACATGGGTATGAGACTCTTGCATACTACGTTATAATTCTACCTATATAGTTCCAACTGCTGTGACTTTCCCTCCTTATATGTCTCTTCATATGATCCCCTTAAAGTCACTGTTCACTGTTTTCATCACTGTGTTTCATCTTCTCAAAGATGAGAAGATCTGGACTTTAATACGTCCTTCTTTATTTTCTTTGGGGCTTTGAGTAGGTTACCTTTTTTTAAAATATTATTGAGACTCCTAGAGTTTCAATTTTCCCAGTGGTAATAGTAAGGCTAATAACAGTCACTTTCCAGGCCTGCAGAGAATTGGGGAAAGTATTACAATGGAAATCACCTGACATAAGCTAGGTATATAGCAAAATTTGGGTTTCTGGCTTTACTTCCTGTTGAATGTTCTGATATTGCTTTCACAGTCCACATCTACTTGTTCTTTGGAAATGAAAAAACTAACTTTACAAACCCCAGGTATAAATTGATTTTCAGAAAAAAAATTGCCATTTTTTTCAAAATTTCTACATTATGTTTATTTTTGGAATTAAAAGTGTTTTTAATTTTTGGAATTATTAGTTTTTACTGGCATATAGTCATATATTTTCCTTAAAATTTCAGTAACTCTTCTAGTTTTTAACTATTACTTAGAGATTCTAAAATATCCTACTCCCTCAGTGGTTAAAAAATCATGGAGGCAGAATTTTATATGAAGATAGACAAGCAGATAGTAGATACCCACTATTAGAAAAATACCTGAAAATATTTGTAAAAATACTATTGGTAGGATTTTTGGCAATATCATGATTACATGTGGGTAGAGCAGCCTTTTCCACAATAATTATGTGGTTATGAATAGACTTTTTGAAATAGTGGTGGAATACAGCTAATAAATGTGTTCATTAGCCTCAGTAACATCAGATAGATAAAGAGAGGGTATCATTTTTTTGAGATGGAATTCTCTCTATCAAGTTACTTTATAAAGCATACCCAATGGCATTGCTTTCTCAACAGCATGTATTCATTTTTAAATTGATAAAAACATTTTCATACAATTGCATTAAATTTCTAATTATCAGTAAATAATTCTATAACTTAGACTTTACCTTTAAAGGTTCACATTTTTATTGTTACATTAAATATTTCTTGAGTTATCACTTTTTATGAGACATTTTAATGAATATAAAGATGACATGCCCCAAACATAAAATTTTTAGTCTACCTGGTGATAATAGGATTAAATGTGCTTGACTTGAATAGAATGACATATACATAATTAAAAATATCATGTTACTTCTATGGAATCAGAACTCTTGCCTTTTTTGTTTAATATTCTATTCTTTGCATTTTGTTAACCAATACTAGTTCAGTAAATAAAGGTATAAATGGCTTGGTGTTTTTGGAGGATCCAAGAGAGCTTCAAAAAGCTTTTGGTAATTTGCATTCAATCTACTCTGACTTCATGATGGATGAATTTGATTTATAAAATCAGTACACAAATGAATAGTTAAATGGATGGTACGCTGTGCAAAGGATATAGCAAACTCAAAGATTTGGAAGTCTGAAAGTGTCATATGCTTGAGGAATGAAAATCAGAGTTTTATATCTCCAGCATGCAACTTGTATGTGGTTATTCTAGCAGTCCCAAATCATCATGATAAGCAAAACAAAAAAACTGCAGTGAGCAAGAAAGAAGCTGTATTTGTGTCTGACGCATCCATGTCCTCTCTACTCCTCAACAAATACACTCATATCTACTGACACAAATTTAGCAATAGCAAACTTCCAGAAAGTGTGACTCTTATTGCATTTTTAGTTTTTACTGATTCTTTAGACACAAACTATAAGATGATGTTTATATGTTATTTTCCCATGGCATATGTTTCTCAAAAAAATATGTGGAGTTATAGGAAATAACATGTTATCATTTGAGAGTTCAAATAATCAAATAAATACCCATTGTTTGTGCACTTTCTTTCATGTAAATTAATCAAGAATTTTGTAAATTTAAGAACTAAGAACTTAGAAACACCCAGAATATTGATTGAGTTTATAAGGGATTAATTTCAGGGAGGCAGGACAGAAATATGGTTTCAGTAAGTAATGATGCACTGACTGGAAATCTAATGAATTATTCTGTTTGAGGAATGATTACATAGAAAGGAAAGATGTTCAATGTGAAGAGACATGAAATTTCCATTGGGTTGGAAGTCAGCACATTCAAGTAGCACATTGTAGGTCTATTGGCTCTCTGAAGTCATGTAATGAAACATACCACTGTGTCTGTACAGTTTCAATACACAAAAAAGAATTGCAAAATTTTAGTGAATTAATTGAATTAAACAATTGAATAGAACATGAAAATTGTTATTAAAATATCACCCAATGCAATTTTTCTTGCTACTCAGTAATATAAAATATACCTTGATAGGAAAGGAAGGAAAACTTAGATTTTGAAAAAGGAGAAAAATTTTCAAATTATTGAGTATAGCTAACATTTATTAATTCATACAATTTCCCCCTAATTTTCCAAGAATTTTAAAAATTCTTACTTATATAAAGGCCTCAAGAGGATCAACATTCCAGAAATAGTATAATTTGTTATTTGGTTGTTAACCTTAAAGTAATTATTTTATAATTATAGTCATTCTCAAGTGCCATGGCTATTATTTATTATTTAGTATACACAAAATTAAACATAGTAGAATATGAAGGGTAAGCATGGATTGGGAGCACAAATAAGTATTAACTTGTATTTTACTTTTAAGCATGCAAACCAATGGTATATATATGGATGCATACACTGCTGAAGGAAAATTGCATGGTTCCACTATGTTCCCTATTTTTTCCTACTATGAGAGCAGTCATGTCCCAGAAGAAAACTGCTTTTTCTGACAATGTCTCAAAATGAAGGTACCTGACAGGACAAAAAAGTAATCTTTGCTGTAAATCACTAAGATGGTGGGATAGCTTATTGCAAGATAAGTAGATATTTAATGTTCAAAAAGGCAAGCTATAGAAATAACCTAATTTGGAGAATTACAGAATCAATTTAGCTTAAAACAAGAACCTTCTGTTGAAAATAGATAAAAATTAATCTTTCATGAAATTCTAAATATAAGAAATAAAAGAAATTGGGGGCTGAGAGGAGAATTGGTAGATTGTGGAGGAGTATGTATTTTGGTAATGCAATCTTAGGAGAAAAATGAAAGTTAATTCTTGCTAGTTGAGCACCTCTGTAAGCAAGATTTAAAAGAATCTCATATATCTACTAAGGAAGTGCTTTGAGAATGGATACATATGTATGAAGATCCATCACTTAAGCAAGCTAAATGTTTTTCCTCTTTCCTGTACAAGTTCAGCTGTTTCTATAGTCAAAGGAAAAGTGGAAACCTGACTGAAACAACATCCAAATTAAAAATATATGTGCGTTCAATTCTTCCTATTCACAGTGATTGTGTTTGATAAATGTGCATCTAATACCAACCATGCATTTGTTTATAGAGTGACAGCAGAAACAAAAATACGCCTTGTTCAGCCTTAACTGATGACATGCACATGATGATATTCTAAATTTTTAACAACCTGTGTTTGTCTGCAAAACAAAAGCACCATGAGTGTTGATTTAGGGTTCCAAATAAACTGTAACGAGTAGCTAAATTTGCAAATAATGAAAATTGCTATCAAATAATTGGAAGAAATATTGAAACGGATTATGAGGAAATGGGCAAAATACCCTCTAGTGAGAAGAGAGATGTGTGAATACTGGATGAATGGCTGGCTAGCTGGATAGTGAATGTAGAAATAAGAGGGGTGAGAAGAGGGAGGGGGGGAAGGAAGGAGGGAGGGAGGGAGGGAGGGAGGGAGATTTCTTGAAATGTAGGGTTTGCCATATTTTCCTTATTTTTCTCCCCTTCTTTTTTTCCTGATGTGGTAAGATATATCTCACCATAAAACATTAAAATAGTGCCAGAATCTAGATGGTCCTCTTTCAGTGGAATGAAATGCATTAGAAAGTAGAAAATTTATCTAAATCTTTTTCTTGTCATTTTGCTTTATCTTCAAATGTATTTTCCCTTACTTAGAGATACCCTGTAAAGTATCAGCAAATCTTAAAAGAATATTCCTATGAAAAAGCTAATATTTAAGAACCCAGAATCAATTCAGCACCACCTAACTGAACAATATTATATCAACTTCCTTGGGATATACATAGCAGACATTCTCCAATAAATTGAAGGAATATAACCCTCTTTTGCATATATATTTATAAAAATTACATTTTTACAAAATTATATTTACAAAAGTATTTTTACAAAATTACATTTTATAAATTTACATTTATAAAAATTCCTATATGCTTTTATTGTGCTATTAATCAGGCCAAAAATTTTTTTTTCTGTTGAGGTAACTAACATAGGCTTACATTATCGCTGGTATTTTGGAAGTATAAGATCCTTTACTTCAAGTATACTTACATAGTGCCCCAACCAACCATAGTCCATTGTGTTCCCTCTCTGCTTTGTTCTAGCCCCACTTTATAGCCCTTTATAAGTTTAGATGCTAAAGTTCTATAGTCAGGTTTCAAGGGTTAGTTTTTAAAACTGCCTTTATCTGATGCTTTGTTTGGTTTTGTACATTATACATATAAGAGAAATCATCTATCATTTGTCTTTCTCCTTCTGGCTTATTTGCATAGCATAATCCCTTCCACTCTATCCATGATAACTCAAATGGCATGGGTTTATCTGTGTTAATCACTGAGTAATATCCCTTTGTATATAAACACATACTACATTTTCATGTTTCATTCATCTGATTTGGGGCAGTCGGTTTATTTTCATAATTTCATGATATGGAAGTGCAAGTTTCCTTTTAAATTAATGATTTTTGAATCATTCAGGTATATCTTCAGAAGTGGCAGATTAATTTTTCATCTTTTGAGAAAATTCCATGCTGCTTTCCACAGAGGCTGGACAAGTCTACATTCCCACCAACAGTATAGGAGGCTCCCTTTCCTACCCAATCTCAACAGCACCTGTTGTATCTGTCTTTTCAATATGCACCACTCTCACAAGTATTAGCTAGTATCTCATTGTGGTCTTGATTTGCATTCCTTGATCATAAATGGTGATGGACATTTCTCCTGTTTGCCATCTGGCATCTCTGGAGAAGTGCCTATTTACTTCTTCTATTTTTTAATTGACTTATTTGTTTTCCGTTTGTTGAATTAAATGATTTCTTCATACTTCTTTTATATAAGTATAAAAAAGATTTATGGTCAGATTTTTATGGTTTTAAATAATTTTTCCTCTCCATTTGCTGTCTTTTAAGTTATGATTTGTTTCATTGTATGGAAGCTTTTTGGTTGATGTAGCTTCAGTTGTTTGTTTTCTTGTTTTCCTTGCTTTTGGACAACAATTCCTAAAGATATTGCTGAAACTTAGGTGTTGAAGTATTTTGCCTATCTTTTCTTCTTTTTTTTTAATGTCTTCAGGCATTACGTACGTACAAATCCTGTTCATTTTCAGTGTATTTTTGTGTATGGTGTGAGGTTGTAGTGTAGTTTCATTCTATTGCATGTGACTACCAAAATTTCCTCACACCTTTTAGTGAAGAGGTTGTAGTTATTTCAGTGTATGTTATTGGCTACTTTGTCATAGATTAATTGTCCATAAATTCGTGAGTTTACTTTTGGGGTTTCAACTCTAAGTCATTGGTCTGTTTTTTTCCCCCAGTACTATTTCAAGTCTGATAGTAAGATACCACCATGCTTTTTCATTTTTGTAAGTATTTCTAGGGTCTTTTCTGATTCTATATAAATTTCAGTAATGTTTACTTCATTTATTTGAAGAAAGGAATCAATGTCTTTAATAGGATTGCACTGAATCTGCTTATTGCTTTGAGGAGGTATTCATTTTGACAATGTTAATTCTGCCAATACAGGAACAGAATATCTTAACATTTATTTCTATATTCTTTGATTTCTTTTAACATTGTCTTATAACTTCCTTTGCAATTTCATAGGTATTTTACTCTGTTAGACTGCCCCTAGGTATTTATTTATTTGGCATGATTGGAAATTAAATAACTTTTTTGTTTTCTTCCTCTTCTAGCTTATTGTTTGCATATAGAAAGAGAACTGACAGCTGTGATACTGAGTTTATGACCTGCCACTTTACTAAACTGATATATTGTTTTAATTTGTTTTATAGTTGAGTCTTTAGGGTTCTCCCTGTCTCCATTGTCATATTGTCTGCAAATAATGAGTTTTAATTTTTTTTTCTGAATTTGGATTACTTTTGTATCTTAGTTCCCTATTGTTTGATCTAAGACTTCCAGTTCTATGTTGAATAATAGTGATGAGAATGGATAACTTTGTTTTGTTCTGAATTTTAGTGGAAAACCTCTAATTTTTCACCAAGAATGATACAAGCTGCTAATTTGTTATATATGATTTTTTTTACATAAGATATGTTTCATTCATTCCCAGTTTTTCAGGGTTTTCATCATAAGGAGATGCTGAATCTTATCAAGTATTTTTCCAGCATATATTGCATGATCATGCTTTTATATTCCTTATAGCTGATGTGGTAAACTGCTTTGATTGATTTTTGAATGTTGATCCCTGGTATGAATCCCACTTAGTCAAAGTATAAACCTATTAATGAATTGTTGAATTTATCAAGAGATTGTGAAGATGATTTTTGCACATGTGTTCATCAGGGAATTTGGTTTATAGTTTCATTTTGTGTGTCATCTTTGTTTGGTTTTGATATTAATGTTGTCGTCATAAAAGACAGGTGATTGCAGGTCATTCATCATTTAAAATTTCTGGAAGAGTTTGAGCTGGATATATGTTAGCTCAACTTTAAAGGTTTGGAAGGATGCACTGGTGAAGTTTGAACTTTTCTTTTTGGGAGATATTTCATTAGTGTTTAAATTTATTTGTTTGTGGTATTTATTTTGCTCAGGATTTTTTTCATATTTAGTCTCAGATGATTTCCTAATTCTCACAGTATCTTCATCTTTTCTATTGAATTTGTTGGTTTATAAATATGAGTCTCCAATTCCTCAGTTCTGGCATTGTTGTCACTTCTCATTTTTTATACTATGTATTGTATTTTCTCCTTTGTTTTAGTGAGTCTAATTAGAGTATTCTCTATTTATTGATCTTTTCAGCTAGCCAGTTCTTGAATTTTTAATCTTTTGGTTTGTTTCATTGATTTCTATTTTATTTCTGCTCTAATTTATATTTTGTTCCGTCCTACTGGGTTTTCATTTTTTTATCATTGCCCCCAATAAATGTCTATTAGAACCATTTACTATAAGTCTCCATTAAAGGTTGTTATATCCCTGACAATTTCCAGTCTAGTTTCTAGTTTATCCTTCCACTTATGACAGTTGGGTGTTGAAGTCCCTGCCAACAGTGTTGTTGTTTTTAAATTTCTGCTTACATAGTTGATAGTAATTGCTTACAATATTTTAGTATTCCTTCATTTGATGAGTGTGCACTGATGAGTGTTATGTGTTTCTAACTACATAGTGTACGTACCTGACTCTCATTACCATTTTTGACAAGAAATCTATTTTTTTCTGATATGAATATGGATTCCCTGTTTGCCTTTGAGTCCCATTATTTCTACATTGTTATGTAGTCCTTTACTTTGAGCCTATTTTTATCTTTGGAGTTCAGGAATATCTACTGGAGACAGCAGAAGGTTGGGTTCTGTTTTCTAATACAAGCATACACTCTATGTCTTTAATGAGATCAGTCCATTTACGTTTATATTGTTGATGTACGAAAATCTGTTGCTGCCATTTTGTCCTTAATCTTGTGGTTCTATCTGTTGTCTTGGTTAATGCTTCTCATTGTTCCTTTCTTTGGTTTTGATTCCAGAACTCCTTTCAATATTTCATGGATGAGGGGTTTAGTGCTTGTAAACTACTTCAGCTTCTGGTCTCTGAGAGATCCTGTATTTCTCCCCCCTTTATATAAGGGGAGTATTCTTGACTGGCAGTTTTTATATTTAAATATCATGGTTGTCATTCTATACTCTCCTTGTTAAGTCTTACATTAGCCTGATTAGAATTCCTTTATAGATTATCTTCTTCTTTCCCCCTTTCCATGTTCTATATTCTTTCTGTGTCTTGGACTCTTGGAATTTTTACAGCTAAATATCTTGATGTAGTTCTCTTTTTGTCTAAGTACCCCAGGGTTCTTTAAGCCTCCTAGATTTTTATATTTAGTCCTTTCTCCAGGTTTGGGAATTTTCCTCTGTTACTTCTTTATATATTTTGTTGTTGTTCATTGATTTCTCTCTTCCCCTATGAGATACCATTTATTCTTACGTTATCTTTCCTCATGTAGTTGGATAATTCTCAATGGGCTTCCTTTTTAAAAATTTTTATGTCTTCTTTCTTTCTTTCTTTCTTTCTTTCTTTCTTTCTTTCTTTCTTTCTTTCTTTCTTTCTTTCTTTCTTTCTTTCTTTCTTTCTTTCTTTCTTTCTTTCTTTCTTTCTTTCTTTTTCTGCCTGGTTTCATTTTCAATTTCCACTTTTAGACCACAGTTTCATTCTTCCATTTATCTTCTCTATAAATCTATATGTACCCTTTACCACCATTACTTTCTTTTTTAAAGCATCAAATTTGATGTTCTGTTTCTTAGTTTTATTTCTTAGAACATTCTTTTGTTTTCCTGAGTTTTCTTGTTTTTCTTCCATTTCTTTGAGTGTGTTTATTCATCATGACAATTTTGAACTCTGTAGCTGATAGACTATATCTTCCATGTCTTTATATGTGGGTTCTGGCAATTTGTTTACTCTCTGGAGAGTAGTACTTATTGGAGGACTCATGTGACTATCTGTGATGTTTTTCTCCTTCCCATTTGTTTGGGATTTTGTTCCTATAGGTGTTGTTTCTACTTGTGCAGTTCCCTCCCCCAAACTGGCCCAGGCTCCTACTGGGTGGTACAGGTATCTGGATGGACCTTGAAGGACTTTTACTTTCATTGGCTCCAAACCTAGTGTTTGTCTAGGATTTTACTTGCTGGAGCAGGTGGTAGGGGAGGACTTTTCAGGGTATGGGGTGGCAATATCATACATACTCTGCTGGTCAAACAAAATTATTTAAAGATCACAACTGTAATTTAGAGGCTATTAAAAAAAACAGTCTTTGCTAAATTCTTAAATGCAGAAAAGAAATAATTAAATTAAAACTACAGAATATAATGAGAGAGATGAGTAAATTAACACATTCTGGTTCTGACACTTTTTTAATAGAAGTATTACCTGCAAAAAAGTTTAAAAAGACAAGCTTCTACAACCCCCATTAAATTCAGTGAATGAATTGTGAAGGATAAATTGGACCCATTATAATGTTACATTGCTTATGTAATATTCATAATCATAATGTTACATAAGAGCAAGCTAGCATTAACAAAAGGAGCAATTTAAATTCCTACTTCCTTGGAAAACGGGGCTCTGCTTGACAAACAGAGCTTCCTGTCCCATTTGCAGCACGCCCATGCATCTCTCCTGTGCCAATGAGACACACACTCTCATATCAGTGATATAATAAGCCCTCCAAAACAGAGGGAAAAAATGAGGCAAACAAGCCCACTTCATTTCAACTTGTCAGCTTTAAATAAACTCTTCTGGAGCTGAAAATGAGAAACTTGAGGGAATATAATGTGTGAAGTAACCAAATTCAACAGTGGCACAATACATAATACATTACTATTTTTTCCCCTGATCTTTAACTAAAGTATCTGAAATTTCACCATGATCTTTTTTTAAATAAATAGCTTCTTGAAAAGGAATTTGAGGAAGAAATTGCTTACCTTATCTGTTTAGTCTCCTCTTTCATTCAGTGATACCTTAGTTAATACCTAAATTTAGTCTAAACCTTTGTATTAGGAGCAATTACAGTAAAGCTGTTTATATTATTTGTTATATGTTTTCTCTTCCACCTAATTTAAACATTAGGAAATATATCAACTGAGCTCATCTCTGTGATATCTTAATGAGTAGTCTATGCCATTCATTATCATTTTTAAGTCAGAATTGATATAGCAGTGCATACTAAAAGGCAGTACATCCTTTTTAAATTATTTTAATTATTTTTAATAGCTTTTGCAGTACTGGTTTTATTTACAAAATATTGGAGGATGTTTTCTTCCATAAATAAGTAATTTAACATGAAAGCAATGCATTTGAAGGAGTATAAAATGAAAATAATACTCTAATAAATATAATACATCTCTCTGAATATTGATGAAATAAGCAATAATTGTTAATAGAATTCCTTTCTCAATTCCCACTCTCCTTAACTCAGTTGATCAACAAAGCACTTTGCTGCTTTTGTATTCAGGAGAATCCTTTATGTCAATCCCTCATCTCTCCTATAGCTCTTCTTTCCTTTGTGATGTTAGTCTATTTTTTTTTATTGTTAAATTTTCCCTTCTCTTTATCTTTCCTGAAAGAGGTAGAATAGTACCTCCAGATCTCAACAGATCCACAGTACAAATTTGCATATTTCAGTGAGCTAAGGGCTAGGAAAAGTCAGTCTCTATTGTCCCAAATGCTCCAAAGTGTCACCACTTTTGATAAACATCTATTCATGCCATTTATTTCCAGTATTTTTCCAAGTATACAGAGGATATTTTTCCTTTAGTCTACTACCTCTTCTAATATGAACAAATTTCAAATTTATTTTAACATTTATAGATTATTTTGAGTGATCAATGAATAGAATGACAATGATATCGAGGAGTATGATCCCTGTTATCATCAATGCAAACCCATTGTTAAGAAGTTTTATTTAACCACTTCAATGTGAATCATTATTTTTATATGTGTTTTTTTAATAAATATCATGGGGTACCAAAGAGTATATGGACTGTGGACTACAAAAACTTTGTTTGAGTCTTAAATGAATCAATATTTAATAGAATGACCATAATCAGCAATTTTGACTTGTTTAAAATTTACTTTTAAACTGTCAAAAATGGACATCATGATTAAATTAATGATTGACATTTTAGAATAAATATTTTTCATTATTTTATGAACACAGAAAGGATTATAATGAAGAAAAGGGTATATTAAGTTAATTTGACCTGGCTAATAGATGTTCAGTAAATTATGTGAGTGATATTATGTTGCTTCCATGCAAATACGTATTCTGCAACTAGTAAAAGTTTTCCAAAACTACCAGGTTATTCTCTGCAGTTCATGGTGAGGTTGGTGGTACCTTCTACTACTGTTAGGCTCAAAGTTTCCATTGTGTTTTACAATTTTTTTATTCTAAGAAGCTGCTATATCAGTAATCATTTAAGTATACTGCAGAGCCATAGTATGGTCTGAGTAAAAATTTTCTCAAAAGGAATGTAAATGAAAGTGTTTGCTAAGAAATATTTTTTCTAAACAGAGCGGGGTGGTTTGTTTCCCTACAGTGACGGCTGGGCTGACAGGTATGATGTGACAGATGGTTATCAGCGAGAAGCTGTTGGTGGAATCACAATCAAGCTCCAGTCTCCAGATGTCAAGTGGTTTGATGATTATTATCTGAAACTCCGGCCAGAAACAAACCTCCGAAACCCTTGGTTTCAAGAATTTTGGCAGCATCGTTTTCAGTGCCGGCTGGAAGGGTTTGCACAGGAGAACAGCAAATATAACAAGACTTGCAACAGTAAGCAGATTTATTATTAAATATAGAATGTAAACTGTGTCAAGGGGATAGTGGCTGTACTATGATAGAGAGGATTTCTTACATAACCACAGAGGGTATTGCTCTAATAGTGATAAACAGTTTTTATCAATCAATAACATATCAGAATAAATGTTTACACTTGTTCCTCCAAGATGTCATACATGGCAAGAATTTATCATTTTTATAGCTGAGTAGAATTCCATTGTGTACATATGTCACATCTTTTTGATTCATTCATCTGTTTGGGGGAATTTAGGTGTCTATAACTTAGCTATTGTGAATGGTGATGTAATGAACTTAAAGGCACATATCCCTTGAATTGGTGATTTTGAATTTTTTGGATAGCTGCTTGGAATTTCTGGGTCATAGTAGGTCTATTTTTGATATTTTGAGAAATTTCCATACTGTTTTCAATAGAAACTGCTTAGTTTTCATTCCTACCAATAGTGTACAAGCGTTCCTTTTACTTCACACTTTGCCAACATTGTTGTGACTAGCATCACATATAGTTTAGTAAGAATTCCATATTCATTTGAGTATTAGTAAAATGTTTTATGGGTAGTGGTCATACCTTTTTCCATGATACTAGAGCGCAGGTTATGTTGGGGCAGTAGGCTTAAAATCCTAGTCCTTGAATTAATTCCAATCCAAGAGACGATGTCAAAAATGGGCAAAATGGGAACAATGTAATAAGTTTTTCATACCATGTTCCCAAACCCAAGTTTATATATGTGTATATATACATATATATATATATTATGAAATTTTAGATACATTCAGTCATGATTTGGGATTGTTTTTAAATGTTAATACTTGGTAAAATAAGAACTTGGCAACATTATACTAGTGTTTTTTTGTTTGTTTGTTTGCTTTTGAGTATTAAGGGAGGAGAGAGATGTTGGAATATGGTTCATTATACTGGTCAGTGAAATTTAGAATTCACAGAAGATGTGAGACTATATTTGTTTCTCTTTCCAGTTAAATCCTGCTAATAACTCTTGTATAAAATCTTCAAATAGTTATTCATTTCCTATTTTCCATTTTATGTAAAAATAAATTTGAGTAAGCTTCATTGTGATTTATGTTTCGCAGTATCAAAATTTGTAGCTAATTTCAGATTTTTCACACTTCTACTAAGATTCTGTAGGATACAAACTTCCTTCTTATTAAATTTTGGAAACATGTGTTTTGATTCAGTGATTATCTACAAATTGCTTTTGGATCGAATTGTAGTTCCATTTTTAGTAATAGCTACATTGAAAAAGTTTAAAAAATTCTCTTTACTAAAGAGTTAGTTATAACCCCTAACTAGTGTGTCTGAGGGTATTGTTCTAAATTGGCCTTCACCATCTTTTATATTAATATTCTTCTTTCACATTTCTTTTCATCTGATATATGTCCTCTTGGAAAAATAGCTCTTTGTTTCTATGATTTTTTTTCTAGAGATTTGTCATAGACTTGTAAAACTCTTTAATCGATTCCCAACATTATTTCTAAAGAAGCTTTTCTGTGAAGGACCTCCTTCCCTTTGAACCTGTAGCTGTAGCTCTCTGTCTCTCCTGTGAGTAGCCTGCTGTGATTTCCTGCTCAGAATCTGTCCCTCTCTAATACTAGAGTGCACTCTTTAGTTCTCTTTATGGACTCTTTTTCTGGCAACAGCTATCATTTTGAACATAAACACATGTGTAATACTCCTATTATTTCTTCTAAAGTAAGTAAAATGATTATGTGTACTTTAAAAACAACAAATCTAAACTAGAGAGAGTCAGAATCACTCAGGGTCACATAACTATTAAACACTGATCTTACAAACAAAAAAAAAAACAAGAAAAAGTTAAAATTAACAGATAACAGAAGTAAAGCATACAGCAAGGGAAGGTGAGGGAGGGAGGACAAAATCAGGAAGAGATGAACACAAGAGATCAGGATAATGGTACACAGGTGACGTGGTGGCAGGAGAACTCTGGGTGTAATGATGTGAGAAAAAAGTATATATAATCAATTAAAAACTGATCTTAAAAATAACTCAGGTTTATTTAGTTTAATTAATGTTATAATATACACTAGCGATTATAGAAAAAAGAATGCAACAATAATTATTTCCTACCCTACTTTTTAAAAATTTTATTTGTTTTACATTTTTCAGAGGTACATAATAGTTGAGGTTTTGGTGTTTCTGCATGGCTGAGAATTCCATTCTCTTTCTATCACACATAAAAAATGGTTTAATAGAACATAAAAAAATTCCCTATTAGTATTCTCTAATAGCTGTTCCGTTTTCTTCTAGCATCTAACACTGTACCTGGTTTTCTTTTTTAATTTTCAGTTAGGTGTACGGCCATACCACCATGAACGCGCCCGATCTCGTCTAATTTTCAGTTAGTAAGTTTTTAAATGAAGTACATTGTTGTTAATTTGGGGACAGTATATGGTTTTTCCCTTCAAATATGGTCACCATAGTTATCCCAAAACACACACAGTTCATCACTATAGCTCATCATGATCCTCCCTTCCTTGTTTTTATTTCTCCCCTTCCCTTCTAGATGCTCACATCTATGGTCAACTTTCAAGAATAGCCTTTGTTTTCGTTATCCACACATAAGCTAAACCATCCAGCATTTATCTTATTCTTTCTGGTTTATTCTGCTTAGTATAATCCCTTCCAACACCAACCAATGTTACCACAAGTAACAAGAGTTTGTCTTTTTGATTTTGGTGTATGATGTGAGATAGTAATGTCTCATTCAATTTTCCCAGCACCATTTATTGAAGAGACTTTCTTTGCCCCAGTGTATATACTTTGCTTTTATGTCATGTATTTCATGTACATTTATATTACATATAAATGTGTGGTTTTATTTCTTCACTCTCAACTGTATTCCACTGGTCAGTGTGTCTGTTTCGTTCCACTATAATTTCAATTTTTTGAGAGTTTGAACAAGATAGGTAGATTTCATCTTTGATCGTTTGGCCAAACTCACTTATAAAACCTTGTAAACTATCCGTTTGGCCAAACTCACTTATAAAACCTTGTAAACTATCTGTTTGTGGGCTTTGGTTTTTCAGAAAAGTTTTAATTACTGTTTCAATTTTCATGTTTGTAATTGGTTTGCTCTATTTCTTCCTTATTCACATTAAGTGGTTGTCTATTCCAAGAATTTTGTTCATCTCATCTAGATTGTTGAACTTGTTTGCATATAAATGGTCATAGTAGCTTTTTTATATCCTCTGTATTTTGACTATATCTATTGTAATTTCTCTTTCATTCATGGTATTATTCATTTGAGCTTTCTCCTGTTTTTTTCCTTGTGGGACTAGCTAGAGGTTCAGCTATTTTGTTTATATTTTTCAAAGAACTAGTTTTTTGTTTCATTGATATTTTTGAACTTTTTTTCTTGTTGTTTTTTTACTTTTTTATTTATTTCTGCTTAATTTTTAAAAATTTCTTTCCTTCTAGTAGCCCTTGGGTTTGATTTTTCTTCTTTGGCTCATTCCATGAGATAAGAGATTAGATTATTTGGGTTCTTCCTTGTTTATTGATTCCCTATTGCTATTCACTCCTTTCTTAATATTGTTTTAATATTATTTTAATCATATTAATATTATTAATAATTATTATTTTCACTTTTTTATTAATAATATTATTTTCACTTGTCTTAATATTTTTTTTAATTTCTTCTTTGAGTTCCTCATTTATAGAGTTGTCCTTCAGTAGTGTGTCATTCATTCTCCACATATTGGAGGAGTTGCTTTCCAGTTTGATGCCTTTATGGTTAGAAAACACATTTAGTATGATTTTAATCTTAATGTAACTGTTAATATTTGTCTTGTGACCTAATATATGATTGATCCTGGGAATGACCATGTGCTTTTGAGAAAAATGTGCATTCAAGTTATTGTGAATGCTGTGCCTTATAAATTATAACTTTTCCAGTCATAGTCCCAATTATTTAGTTCTTACATTTTGCTGGTCCAGTTTAAATGATTCATTTATCCACCCTGTCTCCCATTAGTAAACAGCTCTATTCCCTTTTTTATTCATCTGCACAGTCAGATGGTGACTAAATACTGTTAATTCTGCTCCTAGGATATCTCCCACATCTGTTCTCTACTTATTGCTACCTGAATGCAGATCTTCCTACTACTGTTATGATTTATTTCTCCATTATGTCTTATCTCAAATGTTAGATTACCCTCACTATTTAATCTCCCTGTGGAGGCCAGTTTCTTTCTCCTTCATTTTATGCTGAAAACTAATCTCAAATTTCTACACTGAGCAAATGTGTCTAAATATATTGCTACCATTCTTTTTATATAAATATTTTATTATATAGATAATTATTCACATCTTTATAATCCCTGGGGTTCTCCACTCCTTGATTATTCCCTTGTTCCTTCCCTCATCTTCCCCCCACTCAAGTTGTAAACTTCAGTTTGTTTTTTAGCTTGTTTTGATTTTTCTTCCTAGCCATTTGTTTGTTTTCCCTATGTCTCATGTATTAGTGAAAGCATTTGGATTCTGTCTTTTTCTTTCTGACTTATTTCTCTTTATAAGATTTCTTCTAAGTACATCCATGTTATCATAAAATCATCAAATTTGTCATTTTTAATTGATGAGTAATATTGTGTATATATACCATATCTCTTTTGTCCATTTATCTTTTTTTTGGACATTTGGGTTGCTTCCATGTCCTTGCAATTATAAATAATGCTGCCAAAAACATTAGAGTACAAGTGTCCCTTTGTACCCACATTGAGGTCTCCTTTGGGTAGATACACAAAAGAGCGATTGCTGGGTAATGGTAGTTCCATTTGCATTAGTTTCTTTTTTTTTCCAATATCTGCTTTATTATTATTATTATTTTTACATCATTTCAGTCCCTGAGGGTCACCCAACACCATCACCTCCCCTCCCCGCCCACTCCAGCTGGTCCCCTATCTCCCCTTGTGTGGTTTCATTTGGTTGACCATATATTAGTGAAACCATTTGGTTTCTGTCCCTTTCTATCTGGCTCATTTCTGCTAGAATGATTTCTTCTAGGTACATCCAGGTATCTATAAATTCATCAAATTTGTTATTTTTAATTGATGAGTAATACTCCATTGTGTATATATATACCACATCTTTTCATCCACTCATCTGTTCTGGGGCATTTGGTTTGTTTCCATGTTCTTGCAATTATAAATAGTGCTGCAATAAACATCCGAGCACAGGTGTCCTTTTGTATCACATTGAGGTCTCCTTTGGGTAGATTTCCAGAAGTGCGACTGCTGGGTCAAATGGTAATTCCATTTTCATGAGTTTGAGGGTCCTCCATACTGCTTTCCATAGTGACTGGACGAGTTTACATTCCCACCAGCAGTGTAGGAGTGTTCCTTTCTCTCCACAACCACACCAGCACTTGTTGTTGCCTGTTTTTTTGATGTGGGCCATTCTTACTGGTGTAAGGTGGTATCTCATTGTGGTTTTGATTTGCATTTCTCTGATTGCAAGTGATATTGAGCAATTTTTCATGTGCCTGCTGGCCATTTGTATTTCCTCTTTGGAGAAGTGTCTTTTTAGTTCTTCTCCCCATTTTTTGATTGGGCATCTTGTTTTGTTTTTGTTTAGTTGTGTGAGTTCCTTGTAGATCTGTGTTATTAATCCCTTATCACTCTTGTGAAGGGCAAAATTTTTTTCCCATTTAGTTGGGCTTTTTTTAGTTTTTTTCTGTTGTCTCTTTTGCAGTACAGAAGCTTTTTAGTTTGATGAAGTCCCATCTGTTTATGTTTTCCTTCAATTTTTTGCCTTATGAAGATGATTCCAGGAAGGGGTTTCTGAATTGTATTTCATGGAGGGTTTTGCCCAAGTTTTCCTCTATGTATGGTATGGTTTCAGGTCTGATATCTAAGTCTTTTATCCATTTTGAATTAATTTTTGTACATGGTGTGAGAGAGATGCCTTGGTCCATTTTTTTTGCATGTCTTAGTCCAGTTTTCTAGTTTGAGGGATCTCCACACTGCTTTCCATGGTGGCTGGACCAGTTTACATTCCCATCAACAGTGTAAGAGTGTTCTTTTCTCTCCACATCCCCACCAACACTTGTTGCTGCTGTTTTGTTGTTGTTGTTGTTGTTGTTTTGTTTTTGATGTGGGACATTCCTGCTGGTGTGAGGTGATTTTGATTTGCATTTCTCTGATTGTTAATGACACTGAGCTGTTTTTTATGTGCTTGTTAGCCATTTGTATTTCCTCTTTGGAGAAGCATCTTTTTAGTTCCTCTCCCCATCTTTTGACTGGGTTTCTTGCTTTGTTTTTGCTAAGTTGTGTGAGTTTCTTATGGATATTTGTTATCAATCCTTTCACTTTTGTGGAGGACAAAAATTTTCTCACAAGTTGTCTCTTTTGCTGTACAGAGCTCTTTAGTTTGATGTAGTCAACAGCTGTTTATGTTTTCCTTCATTTTTTTTGCCAGCTGTAGATGTATCAAGATATGGATTTCTGAATTGTAACTTATGGAGGCTTTTGCCCAAGTTTTCCTCTATGTACTTTATGGTTTCAGGTCTTACATCCAAGTCTTTTATCTATTTTGAGTTGGTTTTTGTACATGGTGTTAGGGAGGTCTCTTGGTTCTTTTTTTGTATGTTGATCCAGTTTTCCCAACAACATTTATTGGAAAGGATGTCCTTGAAGCAAACATTATCTTAAATGGGGAAAAACTAAAATCATTTCAATTAAGATCTGGGACCAGTCATGGATGCCCACTCCACTACTTTTTAAGACTGTATTAAAAATACTAGATAGGTAAGAGAAAGGCATAAAAAGGGATACAAATAGTAAAAGAAGAATTGAAGCTATCATTATATGTAGATGATATGATTATTTAAGTAGAGAACCCAAAAAAATCTACAGAAAAACTTCTCAAAACAATAAACCAGCTCAGTAAGGTCACTGGATACAAAATCAACACATAAAAGTCAGCAGCTTTCCTTTACTCCAAAAGTCAAGCAGAAGAAGAAGATATTTTTTTAAAAATTCCATTTACCATTGCACTGAAAATGATCAAATACCTGGGAATAAACCTAACATGTAAAAGAGCTATACAAAAAAATTTTTTTAAATATTGCTGAAAGAGATAGAAGACATAGGAAATGGAAAGACATTTCCTGCTCATGGATCAGAAGAATTAATTTCATCAAAATGTCAATCTACAGATCAATGCAATCCCTATAAAAATTCCAATGACATTTTTAAAGAGATAGAACAACAATTACAGAAATTCATATGGAATAACAAAAGACCTCAAATATCAAGAAACATTCTGACAAAAAAAGGAGGAAATGGAGGTCTTACTATCCCAAATTTCAAATTATACTACAAAGTAATAGTAATCAAAACAGCAAGGTACTGGTGCAAGAGCACGCAATCTGATGAATGGAACAGAATTGAGTGTCCTGAAATAAAACCACACATATATAGTCATCTAATCTTTCACAAAGAAGTGAAAAAATTACAATATTGCTACCATTCTTAAGAACATCTTTGGTTTCCAATATCTACAAAAAAATTCCAACTATTTGCTCCAGTCAAAACTTTTCAATTATGTCATTTACATTTTTTCAAGTCTCATTCTTTAGCCTTTAAAATAATATTGAAATCTGCACTACAGCTATTTCACAGATGTGTGTTTGCTTATATCCTTGTACTTTTAAGCATGCTAAATCTTCCTCAGTGAAAATCCCATATTTGTCAGTTCTAATTCTTACAGTTTCTTTTCATAATCTCACTATTTGTGTCTTTTAGTCATATACTATTCCATATATTGAATCCAGATTTTACACAGGGGAGTGAAGCAACTACAGCAGTATAATTTTTCCACTCTATCACACCAACATATAAATAGGATCTTCCACTTTATTGCAACAATATGTAAACTTTTTTTTTTTTTTTTGCAAAACTTACCCCATTAGGTTGTAAATACCTTTAGACTCACTGTCTTACTAATCTATGTTTCCAAATTCTGTGTGATGCCTTGTATATAGAAATTATTTCCTTTCTGTAGACCTTGGTAATGTTACCATGACTAGGAGACCTATAATAGTGGTTTTCAATCTGTGGAGTGAAGGTTCCTGAAATCACTGCTGCTGACTTAGGTCTAGAATTCTTATATAGTTGAACAATTAATCCTTACAAATTCTTCAGTGAATAATTGTTTGTATTCATATGTAACTTATTTTTATGTGTACACTTTTGCTGTCAAAACTACAAAATAGTTCTTAATGCAGATCACAGTAATTTACTGTCACCATGTGTTATCTTAGTCAAATGAAACTAAAACTATAAATAACAATAAACTTTCACATTTTGATATTGAAAAGTTTGTTTTATTATCTTTATAATGTTTCCATTTCAGTTACAGTAAATTTTATTTAACAAAACCACAAAATAATCAGACTTAATGTCAGAATTTCCATTAAAACTTGGGATAAGAAAAGAATGTTCACTTTTACCACTGTTTTTCAATACAGTTTTGGAATCCTAGCTAGGGCAATTAGATAGATAGAAAGATATAAAAGGAATCCAAATGGAGAAGAACTGAAACTACCATTACACAAAGATTATATGATAATTTTCATAGCGAATCCAAAAATAATCAACATAAAAATAATTTCAAAAATATATCAGTTCAGTAAAGTAGCAGTCTACAAAATAAACATATAATACAAAATCAGTAGTCTTCCTATATACAAATAATTAATCTCAAGAGGGATAAGTTAAGAAAACTATCCCATTTACAATTGTACCCCCCAAAATTAAAATATTTGGAAATAAGCCTAAAAAAGGAAGTGAAAGACCTATAAAAAGAAAACTACAAAATATTGTTAAAAGAAATAGAAGACACAAAATGGAATAATATTTCCTGCTCATGGAGCAGAAGAATTAATATTATAGATTCAATACAATTTCAATGAAAGCTCAATAACATTCTTTAAAACAGAACAAATATTATTGAAATTCACATGGAACCATAAAATACCTTAAAATAGCAAAAGCTCTTCTAACTAAAAGGGAAAAAATAAAGGTGTTATACTCCTGACTTCAAGTAATACAGCAATGTCATTATAATAAAAATGGCCTGCCTGGTATTGGAACAAAAATAGATACAGAAACCATTATATTGAATAACATAAATAATACCATGCATCCATGATCAATTAACTCATGATAAAGGAATAAAAAATATACTGGAACAAGAAAAACTCTGCAATAAATGAGTTTTGGAAAACATGACTGTATCATGTAAGTAAATGAAACTAGCTATCTTATACCATACAAAAAAATCAGCTTAAAGTAGAAGACTTGAACATAAAACCTAACACCAAAAATAGATACAAGAAAAAACAGGCAGAACACCCCAGGATATACATCTCAGAAATATCTTTGAACACTCACTCATCTCCAGAGACAAAGAAAATGAAGACAATAATAAAAACTAAGAAACTCCCAACTAAATGAGAGAAAATATTCATTCACCATATGATAGATAAGAGAGTGATATCAAATATTTTTAAAGAGCTTATACAAATTAATAAAAACAAAGCAAACACCCCTATCAAAAAATCTCAAGAGAACTAAAAAGGCACTTCTCCAAAGAAGAAATGCAAATCATCAAAAGACAAATGAAAACAATATTCTCAGTAAGTATCAGGAAGATATAAATCAAATTTACAATGAGCTACCACCTCACCCCAGTGAGAATGGCCCACATTAAAAAAACAAACTGAAAACAGCATAAGGAGACAAAGGATCCTTCTATTGCTAGTGGAGCTATAAATTTGTCTAGCCAGTACGGAAAGCTGTATGAAGTTTCCTTAGAACACTAAAAATGAATCTACCCTATGATCTAGTGATTCTACTCTTAAGAATCTACACAAAGAACACAAAAACTAATTCAAAAGGAAACTGCAATCCTATGCTTACTGCAGCACTATTTACAATAGCCCACATATGGAAACAACTCAAATGCCCCAAAACTGTTGAATGGATCAGAAAGTTATGTATAAGTGAGCATTTGGGGAAAAAAAAGACAAACCCATGCCTTTTGTAGCAACATGAATGGAGTTGTGAGGGAGGATAATCTCACTTGAATGTGAAATAGAGATAAATCAAACAGAAAGACAAGAAATAAACAAAATATCAAACTGACCATATAACTGAATTGCACAGCAAAGGATAGTGGACAAAGCAAGGGAAGAATGAACACAAGGGAAATTGGTAATTATCCATGAATGACATGGTGACAGAAAAACTCTGACTACTCAAACCATGTGAAAAATTTATTTAAAAATTTGGTGCAGAAAATTATTACTAAAAAATACAATTAAAAAATAAATGAATAAGAATATGAACCATAATTGAAAAAAGATAAATTGAAATATTTAGAACTGTCATGTTTGTACTGAATTATTACTGCTCATTGAGTTAAATAGATATACTTAAAAGCAATGAATTTAACCCACAGGTATATATTTAAAAACCAGTAACAAGTTTGAGACCTCTGTGATTCTTAATTTTTTTCATTTGCAAAGTGTTAATGATTATTAAAATAATACCCAATGAAAGGATTGAAATGAAGCTTATTTATTTTTTAAATATATATCCTTTATTTATATATAAATTTCAAAACATTGTAATCCCAGGGATTTACCCCTCCCCACCCTCCCCTCTATTCCCTCCCTTTCCCTCCTGCTCAAAGTTGTGCTCTTCGGTTTGGTGCTTAGCTTGTTTTGACTTTTCCTCAAGGGTTTTGTTTATTTTTTCACTATATCCCATATATTAGTGAAACCATTTGGTTTCTGTCTTTTTCTTTTTGACGTTTCTGTTAATATGATTTCTTCTACATACATCTGTGTTGTCATAAATCATTGAATTTTTCATTTTTAATTGATGAGTATTCCTTAATGAACACGGATGCAAAAATTTTAAACAAAATCCTGGCAAACCGAATCCAACAATGCGTTAAAGGCATCATTCACCACGATCAAGTGGGATTTATCCCAGGGGCACAAGGATGGTTTAACATCCGGAAATCAATTAACATAATCCACCACATCAACAAAGAAAAAAACAAAAACCACATGATCATATCAATA